>CAUYSK010050738.1:0-14937 GCA_963575035.1 Avahi laniger | reverse complement strand
TCTGAGCAAGAGCGAGACCCCGTCTCTACTAAAAATAGAAAGAAATTATCTGGACAACTAAAAATATATATATATAGAGAGAGAGAGAGAGAAAAAATTTGCCGGGCATGGTGATACATGCCTGTAGTCCCAGCTACTCGGGAGGCTGAGGCAGGAGGATTGCTTGAGCCCAGGAGTTTGAGGTTGCTGTGAGCTATGCTGACGCCACAGCACTCTGGCCAGGGCAATAGAGCCAGACTCTGTCTCAAAAAAAAAAAAAAAAAAAAATGGGGCTTCTGGCTTCTCTTGAAACAGTCTGCCAGAGATGAGTGGTGGACGCCCACCCTTGGGGCAGCAGCTCTTTCCAGTTCTCCAGGGTCGCCACCTACCTGCATGGCTTCCCTCCTGGCTGGATCTTCCTAGGCCCACAGGCGTTTGTGTGGGCGAGCTGGCTGGGGCAGGGAACCCGGCTGCTTCATTCCCTGTGTGCCCAGCCCCGTGGCGTTGTGGCTGGCATACAGTAAGCACTGAGTGAAATCTCTGGGACGGGGGTAACCCAGGGCTCTCCCTCCCCAAAGCCCATTTTCTACCCTGTTCCCCCAACCTGCTCTTCTCTTTTCCCCAGGGGGTTGTGGGCCCCTTTGACCAGGAGGAGCTAGAGGTGGCAAGCCTTGGTTGAGGAGGGAAGTGAGGAGTCTTGACCTTGAGTTGAGGAAAAGGGGGATATGAATTGGGAGAGCTAGGGAAGGGGAGGGCAGAGGAGGGGAGGAATTTGCTCCTCAGACTGACAGAGGAACTCCCACTGGAGCCGGCCCGGAAACCTCCCAAACCTCCTGCAAGACATGCCCAGGCCAGGCCCCATGCCTTTTGGATTACCTGCTAACACAGTGTACCCTCCTGCACTCTACCCCTCTAGGGTGGGCTGCCGGGGTCCTGAGGCCCCTCCCCTGGGGATGTCACTGCCCAGTTACCTCTCTTGGGCTTTTGGGCAAGTGCCAATTTCCAGGGCGCTGTGAATCCAGAGCAGGTACTCTGAATGGTCTTTGCTGAGAATGTTTAATTATTAAGTAAGGTCAGTGTCCTCAGAAGTCCAAACTCTAGCCAAATTTCCCTGGTCCTTAAATAACCCCCTAGAGATAAGGTATATGTTTAAGGAGACACAGTTAACTTTCTGACCGTCCCCCCCACCACAATCCAGTGGAATTAACTGTTGAAGGCTAAAAGAGGACAGTTTTTTAGAGAACCCCAAGCAAATCTCTCAGGCTGAGGATATTTCAAATTCTACTACTATTATAATTATTAATAATAGTAATCATTTATTCAGTCCCTAAGCTAAGCTAAACTATGTTTTAATAAATTTAATTTTTGCAGCAATCTATGCAGTAGATAATATTTTAATTCCCATGAGGGAGCTAAGGATCAGAGAAGGTGAGTCACTTGTCTGAAGTCACACAGCATGTTATGGAATCAGGAGTCAAATCTGGTTTGTCTGAATCTGAAGTCCATCTCCTTTATCAGCCTGTATAGTGTCTGTTTTCTCCTTTATTCCTAACTTCCTTCCATTCTGATTCCCACTGAGTAGGGGACTGGAGGCAGCCAAGTTTGCCCGACATCTGTCAACCAGGCCCTGGACACTTGGTCCCAGCTCACCTTGGCCCTTGTTTTGCCCTGTGAGGAAGTCAAACTTTTCAGCCAGCTCTCAGTTTCCCAATATGTCCCATGCAGAGGTTAAAGGTGAGCTTCTTTCTGCATCAGAGGCCTGGCTAGGAGGGCACACAGCCTGGTTTCACCAACGTCGCGGTGGCAAAGGTGGGGAGGAGAGAGGTGTGGGAGGTTGTCTTCAGCCCTACCCTCCGGTGACATCACACAAGACACCTCCAGCTGCTAGAAGCCCCGCCCCTAGCGACCCTCACCTGTGGAAGTGCCACCCAGTGCTCGGCATCTGGTGAATTTGCCCAGTCCCACAGTAGAAGTCACCAGTCCCCAGGCTCGAGAGAAAGCCCCAGGTACCCAGTGCAATTTGGCAGGTTTGGAGGGGCTGTGCTGGGCTGGGCTGCTGGAACAGGCAGGGCCTGGCAGCCTGGTAGGCGCTATTCGGAGGCAGACTGCTCAGAGGACAACAAAATGGACAGAATAATACCTCACGGGCAAGTGACGAGAATTAATTACAACAAGGCTGTATAGAGTGAGCATACAGTAAACACCACATTTCAATTGGATTTATAATATACTTATTACTGGGAAAGGAATCCTTGGTCACATGAGCTTGGCAAATGTAGATTCAGCAGAGCTAAACAGACTTCTTTGCTGCAGGACTTCTCAGAGCTTTTAATGTGCTGTTATGCTTGGACAGTTCCAAGAGTGGGATATGGAGCATAGGACTGGACTTAACAGATCACAGGGACTCAGGAACTAGGTGTCTACAGGGCACCATCAGGCTTCATTATCCCTTGATCTTTGTCTCCAAGGTGGAATAGAAACCTTGCTGGGTTGGACAATTCTGGGAAAGGCCTTCCTGTCTCTGGGCTCTGGTTTAATATAAAACAAGGAAGCTGCACTAGATGCTTTCAGAGGCCTTTTCTGGCCCCCTGAGGTTCCAAGTAAGGAAGACAAACTTGTGGACAAGGGTGGAGGCCGGATGATGAAGGCCAAAGCCTAATCTCTTACAGAAAGGAAAAAATCCAGCCCTGGCTCCCCAGCCAGCAAGGCAGGCCAGGGGGCATCTCATGCTCTGGACTGAAGGGGCCCCAATAATTAGCCCCTCAGGAAGGTCTGCTTCCTAAACCTGCTCTGTTCCCGGCTCTCTGGGGAGTAGGAAGTAGCAGAGTCCTGTACTCCCTGTTGCAAGCAGCACCCCCAGTGCAGTAGAATGGTGTAACTCCTGCTTCTCCGCTGGGCCAGGAAAGGCCAGGGCCAGAGCTGACTCCAGAATCCTAATGCCGCAGGAGCTGGGGGATGCAGGTCAGGCTGGAGAGAGTGCGGGCTGGGGGCGTCGAGCATCTCGATGCTGCCTTTGCGTAGCAAGCACCCTGTGTTTACTTGAGTTGTGTGTGAATTATCTGAGTGGGTTTGAGGGTGATCACAGTACTGCTGGTGGCAGAGAATGTGACTGCTTTATCTTGCCTGAGTCTCTTGGCCGTGTACAGTGACTGGGGCAAACAAAGGTGGTTACGGTGGATGAGCCTGAACGCTGAGTCCAATAAGCTTGTTGGGGGAATTTATTTGGCAGGGGGCAAGAAATCGTCTGGCAAGGTTTTCATTAGATATCTGTGTTAATGAATGACGCAATGAATGAAGATAAGTTTGATTTACACAGCTGGTGCCATGCAAAATGGTGAAATGATGACCAGGCTTGCCACCTGGTCTTGCAAAGGGCAGTTTAGGGTAGTGGTTAAACGTGCAGACTGAGTTCAGGGCACGCCTCTGCCACTTCCTGGCTAAGGTGAGTGGCCAAAATACTGAACTTCTCTGTGCCTCAGTTTCCCTATCTGGAAAATGGGAATAATGATAGTACCTACCTCACAGGGTTGTTAGGAAGCTTATAGCAAGTGCTGTGTAAACATTTGCTGTGCTTTGTTTTCCTTTCTGTAACTTCTGGCAGATGATGAGGTTTCTGAGGGCAGGGATCAAATCCTTTTCCACTCCCACCTCCTCTCCCAACCCAGGACAGGGTGTGAGGCAAAGAAGAGCTCAGTGTTTGCTAAACGAATGAATGAATGTTTTAAAGGCTGAATTGTGTAACCCATCATAGGTCAGGGGCAAGTGGGGGGAGCAATGAGGAGGCCCCTGGAGGTGGCAGCTTGTACCTTCCTTAAAGGATTTCAGTGCAGGGACAGGAAGATGGCACAGGGTGTGACGTTGGGCTTACATGGGAAATGAGGGCCTTGAATGCCAGGATGAAGGGCTAGATTTGATTTGTTTGGAATTAGCAACCATAGGCGGTGGGGCAGGGGCTGGAGAGGGGAACTTGAGAGTGGGGTGTGGCTAATCAGTGGTTAGCTGGGGACTTTCAGAAACAAAGTGGCTTTTTGAGTCAGGCCTTGAAGGGTAGCCAGTGTTATCAGAATGCCATTGTATTGTTTTCATTCAGCAAACATTGAGTGCCAGCTACTTGCTGAGCACCAGAGGTTCACAGAATAGTGAGACAAACTGCCTACCTTCCATGAGTTCACATGAACAATTTGAATGCCCATGAGAAGTGTTATAAGGGTCAAAGGATGGTCTGATGGCAGGCACTCAAGTAGGGGGTCATCATAGGAGGTTCAGGGGGCATGGGAAAGTATCACAGAAGAGATGGGTTTTGAGGGATGATTAGGAGTTTGCTTAGCAGGCAAGAGGAGGAAAATGTCTCAGGCACAGGGAACAGCTTGTGCAAAGCCATAGACATGGAAACAGCAGTCCAGGGGTTTGGCGAGGCTGTGACTGGATTTAGAGTGCGCTGTGGTTGAGCAAGATGCTGGAGAAGGTAGCAGGGACCAGAGCATGTAGGGTGACGGAGGGTCAGTGGGAAACCTGGGCCACTCCGAAGGGGCTATAGGTAGAGGCAGTGGGTGTGTTAGCGAGGTCATTGTTGCCGCCAGGTGAACACTGATGGTGGCACGAACACAGGCTGAGAGAGCCTGTCCCCACCTCATGTGTTCCACATGGTGGATCTGCACTTCAGGAGAGAAAACAGCCGGGGCTACTGTGTGGATCCAGGATGGAAAGGAAATGACCGAGGCAGGCAGCCCTGTAAACTCGTGCGTTCCTCAACATTTGCTGAGCACCTGCCATGTTTCGGGCACTGTCCTAAGTACTTGGGATACATCAGGGAACAAAACAACGACCCTTGCTCTCACGAGGTCAGAGCTGAGCTCCTCCTTAGGATGACTCCTCTCCCCTTAAACCCAGAGTAGGGATGAGGGTGTGGGAAGGAGGCAGTAAAGCCTGGGCATCAGAGCCGCCCGGCTGCTGCTCATGGGGGTAAGGAGGACACCAGGCCTGTGACCTTGCTCTGGCCTCTCTCCTAGCGCCCTGCCCAGGCCCTCAGCCATGGCCGTGGCCCAGAAGCTCAGCCACCTCCTGCCCAGTCTCTGGCAGGTCAGCCAGAAGCCGCAGCCATCTCTGCAGCCAGAGCCCGTCTTCACGGTGGACCGAGCGGAGGTGCCACCCCTCTTCTGGAAGCCGTACATCTACGTGGGCTACCGGCCGCTGCATCAGACCTGGTGTTTCTACTTCCGCACGCTTTTCCAGCAGCACAACGAGGCGGTGAATGTCTGGACTCACCTGGTGGCGGCCATGGTGCTGCTGCTGCGGCTGGCCATGTTTGCAAGGACCGTGGACTTCTGGGGAGACCCGCATGCCCTGCCCCTCTTCATCATCATCCTCACCTCCTTCACCTACCTCTCCTTCAGTGCCTTGGCCCACCTCCTGCAGGCCAAGTCCGAGTTCTGGCATTACAGCTTCTTCTTCTTGGACTACGTGGGGGTGGCCGTGTACCAGTACGGCAGCGCACTGGTGCACTTCTACTACGCCATCGAGCCCACCTGGCATGCCCAGGTACAGGCCATTTTCCTGCCCACGGCCGCCTTTCTCGCCTGGCTCTCCTGCGCTGGCTCCTGCTACAGCAAGTTCATCCAGAAACCAGGCCTGCTGGGCCGTGCTTGCCAGGAGATGCCCTCAGCCCTGGCCTACGCGCTGGATATCAGCCCCGTGGTGCACCGCATCTTGGTGTCCCCCGGCCCTGCCACCGATGACCCAGCCCTTCTCTACCACAAATGCCAGGTGGTGTTCTTTGTGCTGGCTGCTGCTTTCTTCTCTGCCTTCGTGCCTGAGCGCTGGTTCCCTGGCAGCTGCCACGTCTTTGGCCAGGGCCACCAGGTGTTCCATGTCTTCCTGGTGCTGTGCACGCTGGCTCAGCTGGAGGCTGTGGCGCTGGACTATGAGTCCCGGCGGCCGATCTACGAGCCTCTGCACACCCACTGGCCCCACAGCTTCTCTGGCCTCTTCCTGCTCACTGCAGGCAGCAGTTTCCTCACTGCGTTCCTCCTGAGCCAGCTGGTGCGGCGCAGACTCGATCAGAAGACCAAGTGAAGGGGGTGGTAGCTGGTAGGGAGGGGGCTATAGTCGGGGACACAGGTCTGGGCTTGGCTTCAGAGGGGAACAAATCCTGGTAAAGTTGTTTGTGTCTAGCCTGCGGTGACTCTGTGTACACCTCAACTGCCAGGGGCAGCACTGGCCAATCCTTGGATCTGGAGGTTGGCCAGGAGCTGCGGGGGTCCTCTTTTGGGCCCGCCCCAGCTTCCTGTCCTGAGAGAGGGGGAAAGAGATAAAGGCATGGGCCGTCCTGGCTTGCCCCTCCTCTCCACTTACTGCGGGGTGGAGCTGGGAGTCACCTTGAGTCAGGACCCCAGTTTGGGGCTTCCAGATTGTCTGGGTGGGAGGTAAAACTTACTGAGCTGAGAGGCAGGGGAGGCCTCGTCAACCCACCTCTACTCAGATTTCCTGGGCGGATGGGGAAGGGGCAGGACCCAAATACGTGTGGGATCTTGCTGTCCCTTGCAGTGCAGCCTGCAGCGTTGGAGCTCCAGAGACCCCCAAAGGTAGAAGATTGTGCCAGACGTAAATGATCCCATCCAGTGCCTCATATCCCTTCAGTCACCATCCCAGACAGTGAGCCCCCAAATCTCCTAGCTCTGGCTTCTGTGTCCCACACAGCCTGTTCCCAGCTTCTCTCCTGCTTCTCTTGTTCATGATTCAGTTATCCGTTCTGTGTTTCCTGAGCCTCTGCTCAGAGACAGGCCACCAGCTGGGCCCTGTGGATCAAAATGGAGGATGACAAAGGCTTTAATATCTGAATGAACCGTCAGGGGAAGCACTAAGAGGGAATAATCAAGACTTCCCAGGACCCTCTGTGTCTTGGATTGGGAAGGATGAATAGGAGTTCACAGATGGAGGATAGGAGGGGCATTCCAGGCAGAGGGGAAAACCTGTGCAAAGGCCCAGAGGTGCGGAAGGAGGAGTTCAGTGGGGCTGGGGCTAGGCTTGGTCATGACTCTAATGTGTCCTGGATGTAATAAAGTGGCTGTGACAGTAGCTGCCTCTTTCCTCTTTGTCTCCTGTCCCAGGGAGGGGCCCCCACTTAGAGTACTGGGAGAGGTTTTCTGGAGGAAGCTGGGTGGACACAGGGTGGAGGGGCACAGTTCTTGTTTTATCTTTGCCGGCGGGTGGGGGTGGGGACTTATATACTATACACATATAGGTGAAATTTGTTTGGCAAGGGAGTGGGGGGCAGTTTTATTACTAAATAAATTTTAGGAATAAACAAATGAGTTTTAAATATATATAATTCCACTTTATAGTTTGACAAAGTTTTCACTTTTTTGTTTTTTCTTCAATCAAGAAGGCTTTTATATGTTAACTTTTATAACATTACTTTTTTAATAGTATACAAGCAATGTATGTAAAATGAAGGAAAATTAGGAAGATAAGGAAAAAACCCAAATGAGTAAGAAATACACTCCACTGCTAAATTAGCCTTGGGGACCTCGTGAGATATATATATGTGTGTATATTAATGCATATTTTGATATATATTGATACATATTATTAAAACTTATAGATACATATCCATATATTCCATCTATGGAGACGGTGATTAGGGGCAGAAGGACGGTTGGGATGCCAGCATTTTTGCATTTCTGAGACACTTTCCACACTCAATCTTCTTTAAAATGCAAGGTCACACTTGGTGAAAACTAAAAGCTAGTTCCAAATTTTTACTTTACCTTTTTAAAAATCCTCTTCTATGTGGTTTTGTAGTTACACTTAGATTTTCTTTTTTATTTGCTAAAATAATTCACAAACTCGAGTGTTTGGTAACCATTTAGGTCGAGGACCCCAGCTCTGGAGTGCAGGGACCTGATCCTCCCTCCACCGCTTCCCTCTGGCATGATTGCGAATATTCAGCGATGAGATGAGGAAAACCCTGAGCCCAGGGTAGTTACTGTGTTTGTTGTAAAACCTCAAATTCAGGCTTCTGTGCTCCATGCACAGCTAAAGCCAAACACTGTGACACCGGTGCTTGGAGATAAAGGTTTATTCAATGTGGCCAAAGCAAGAAGACAGGAGAGCAAGATTTGTCAGATCTGTCTTCTCGAAGAGATGAAGAGGGGATGTTTTATGCAGAGTATGAGAAGGGGTTCCAGGGACCTAGGGTGAAGTCTGTTTCTTCAGTGTCAGATGACATCCTGAGCAACTAGACTTCGGGGCTTCTGCAGCTAAACTTCCTCAAAGGCATTCATTCCTTCTGCAAAACGAGCTCGTACATTTTTCCTGTGACCCTAGAGTTGTCTCTGTTAACTTAAAAAAAAACTTACGAGGTTTCTACTTTGTAAAAAGGAGAGCTTTATTTCTCGTGAAGGGTTCTCAACCTGCAGTGGCCATTCTGACAGGCTAGCGACCACCGCTCTGGCCCCAAGCCAGGAGCACAGGTTTCAAGGGAGAGACAAAGGGAACAGGGTTTTATACTGAGCGGGGTGGCTAAATATACATATTTAACAAGCTATAGGATTCATGAATATTTATGAAGAGAACGTGCAGGTGTGATTGTGCTTTACACCTCCCATCCCTTCATGGCTGGGAATTCGGTTTTAAGGTTTTTTTCTGGGTTTCCTTTGGCCGAGAGGGGTCCGTTCAGTTGCGGGGGTGGTTAGGATTTTATTTTTAGACCACTTCTACTGCTCGACAAAAACCAGCACACCGGCAGTTAATGATTACTGTGAGAACAAGCGGCATTGGGCAAGCAGGAAGCGAATGGGTATCAGGTGCGCGCAACTAAAGGCCTAGTCAGAATTTACATCGTGTAGGCCACTAAAAAATGCTGGGGTACTAAAATCTCAAGGGGCTCGGCTACACATTACAGCAAGAAATCTGCAATTCAGCAAAAAGAACTGCACATTCTTGACAATGTGGAGAGCCGTCACACAGCAGTTTCCAGAATCCAGCTCCTGACAGAGGAGATCAGGAAGAACACTCACGCCCCGGCGAAGCCGAAGCCCGCACACACGAAAAGACCAGGGCGCTGTTGCTAACGCGGAGGCGTGGCTTAGAGAAGGGGCGGGGCTGACGCCGGGGGCGGGACCTGCGCCCGGGTCAGCCGTGGCGTGGCTCCGTCCCCGGCGTTGGCGCGAGATCCAAACGGAGGCGGCGGCGGTTCCGGTCGCTCCCTGAGGCGTCGCGAGCCGGACCGGGGCTCTTGCTGGTCTGGTCCCCGCGGCAGCCATGAGGCGGAGAGGCGCCGAGGAGGAGGCCTGCGGCGTGTGGCTGGACGCGGCGGCTCTGAAGAGGCGGAGAGTGCAGGTGGGACGCTGGCGGGCGGGAGGCCCTGGGGCGTTCACAGCGTGTGGAAGCCGGGGCCAGACTCGTGGAGAGCGCGGGAGCATCGTCACCCGAAAGGCTAGTACTAGGGCCCTGCTACATCACTCCTGTCACCTCTGTTTACCTCCATATTGATTGAATCTCGCAGAACATTAAAGGTCGTTTAAGGTGGGTTGACAAAACTGTGCTAGTGATAGTGGTATGTGTTGTTTGCTTCACATAGGAAACATATGTGAAGAAGTTGAGCACAAATTGGAAGAGGTCATGAGTCCAAACTCCTCCTTTTACACAGTTTTGAACTGAGACTTCGAGAGGGGATATAACTTGAGTGGGGTCACAGATGGGTTAGTGTAAGAGCCAGAGTATATCCCAGTTCTCTTTGGTGCTAAGGATGTTTTTATTTTTTAAACGTTGCTTATGAATCATATTTGCCAGTTTGATTTTGTTAAGTATAACTAGGTTTGAAAAAGATTATTTTCTTCTAGTATGGAAACATGAACATTTTAAAACTTTCTAAAACACTCATTAAATAAAGGCATGTTGAGGCCGGACACGGGGCTCACGCCTGTAATCCTAGCACTCTGGGAGGCTGAGACGGGAGGATCGCTTGAGGTCAGGAGTCCGAGACCAGCCTGAGCAAGAGTGAGACCCCATCTCTACACAAACAGAAAAATTGGGTGGGCGTGGTGGTGCGCGTTTGCAGTCCCAGCTATTTGGGGGCTGAGGTGGTAGGATGATTGGAGCCCAGGAATTTGAAGTTGCAGTGAGCTGTGATGATGCCACTGCACTCTAGCCCAGGCGACGCAGCAAGGAAAAAAAAAAAGACGTGTTGAATGTTGTCTCAACGAAATAAAGGAAACAGACCCTCTGGGTGAGAATTCCTCAAATTTGCATATGCATCCATCTCCCAATATCTCAGCCTTTACTAGAAGCGTCTTGCAGAGACGCTCCTAAGGAGTCTGCTCAATTAAACTCTTCAGAGCAAACTTTCCACCCTCTCCCCAAGCCTGGAAACTTTGCTTGTCCCTGTGTCTGGAATCCCTTTCAATTTAATTCAAAAAGAGTGGGGGAGGTTTTAAAGAGACAGCTTCTAATACATTTTGCCCTTTGGAATCACTGGAGCAAAGAATGTTATCTGTTTTTAAAATTAAGAATATGAAATATGTAACTTTGTTCAGTAAATACAGAATTCTTTCCCTTCTATTTAGTAGTTAGAATTTAGTAGTCACATCAGGAATCTGAAACACATTCTCTACAATGTAGGTATTCCTCAGAATCTAGCAACTTGCTTTTGTCAACCTTAGTATTTTGTGTTAATTAAGCTTGTTAAATCAACAATTTAAAGTTATCTTGCTTTCTTGGCAGCCTTTTTGTTCTTCTCTAGTTCCTGAGTTAGCATGCAAAAAAGTATGGGCTATATCATATTACAGCACAGAATGGTAACCATTTTCCCCCAAATATAAGGGAAAGGGCTAATTTATGGATGGGAGGGAACTATATATATTTACCAAAAATGATCAAAATGAGCAATGGTTATTGAACTAGGAATAACCTCTTATGCCATTAGAATACATTCTTGAATGACATGGGATGGTTGGGAAACCTGTATACCAGTTTAATTTAGAAAGAGGAGAGAAGTGGAAGAGTTCAGGAGATAGAAAGAAAAAGGGAATATCTCACAAAGAAGAGGAGAGCCAATATTTGTCTCTATGTCTGTAACTTTTATACCCCAAATCATGCCTTTTTCCCTAACCGTGTTGTGGTGAAAACATTTGTCCTGTTGATGTAGTGCATGGCAGGTATGGAATCCTCCCTCCAGGATCTCTATGCCCTCCTCTTCCTCTGATTTCCGGAGCCCTGAACCTATGACCACATTCACTAACACCATTTTCCCTTCTTGTTGATTCCCAGAGGCACTTGTTAAAAACTTTGGTTCCTGACTAGTTACTGTTACTCTGACTTTCAGACTTCCAGCTCAGCTACATCCAGCTACATTCCAGCTACATCCCTTTCACAGGATGTAGAAACATACCTCTTCCCAGAGTGGCTATCAAATAGATACATAATCCTTTGAGTTTTAATGTTGGAGATGGATGGGCAATAGCCAGTGGCTAGTGTTTTAGAAGACATGCCTCTTCCCATATCCCTAAACAGAACTGTCTACTATGTTGGGCAGAATGAGTGGTTTGTAGTTCGGCCAGTAGACAATAAAAGTCTATGTTTGGAGTTGAGTTTGCTTCTCTGCTGGTCTGACTACCCACAGGCATGATCTTTGGTCTCATGGTATGGAAAATACTAGATTTGTTTTCATTTCTTTTTTATATTATGACAGTAATATATGTTTCTTAAAAAAAAATCAAATAGTATAGAATTGTGTCAAGTAAAAAAATGGCCTCACTGGTGGTAGCTACTGTTAACAATTTGGTATCCTTTGAGCCATTTTATATGTGTATATGAATATATGCATATTTTTGTTTCCCCCACACATGGAGAAACACATCAAATATATTGTTCTGCTGCTACTCGCCTTTCACTAAAGATATGGTGGAGAACTTTCCATGTGAGAATATAGGTTTTAATATGGGTTTGTTTTGTTTTGAGACAAGCTCTTCCTCTGTTGCCTGGGCTAGAGTGCAATGTCATCATCATAGCTCACTGCAGCCTTAAACTCCTGGGCTCAAGCAATCCTCCTGCCTCAGCCTCCCGAGTAGCTGGGACTACAGGTGTGTGCCACTATACCTAGCTAACTTTTTTATTTTTTGTGGAGATGGGGTCTCACCATATTGCTCAGGCTGGTCTTGAACTCCTGGCCTCAAGCAATCCTCCTACCTCCTCCCAAAGTGCTAGGAGTACAGATGTGAGCCACCATGTCCGGCCTAATATGGTTTTTTTTTTTTTAAAAAAGCTATTTTAGGCTGGGCGCGATGGCTCACGCCTGTAATCCTAGCTCTTTGGGAGGCCGAGGCGGGCGGATCGTTTGAGCTCAGGAGTTCAAGACCAGCCTGAGCAAGAGCGAGACCCCGTCTCTACCAAAAATAGAAAGAAATTAATTGGACAGCTAAAAATATATAGAAAAAATTAGCCGGGCATCGTGACGCATGCCTGTAGTCCCAGCTACTTGGGAGGATGAGGCAGAAGGATTGCTTGAGCCCAGGAGTCTGAGGTTGCTGTGAGGTAGGCTGACGCCACGGCACTCACTCTAGCCAGGGGAACAGTGAGACTCTGTCTCAAAAAAAAAAAAAAGCTAATTTACATGATTTTTAAATTTTATATCTTAACTTTGCTACCTGTATATTTATTGAAAAATATTTCTAACAGAGGTCTTTTTACACATTAAAGAGCTAAAAAGATTTAGTATATGATTTGTATATTTGCTGTGTCTTAGTTGTATTATATTTTAAATGTCATAATTAATTCAAAAAAAACAATTGCTATTTCTTCTTTACCTTTTTTTTTTCTTTTCTTTTTTTTTGAGACAGAGTCTTTCTCTGTTGCCCTGGCTAGAGTGCCGTGGCATCAGCCTAGCTCACAGCAACCTCAAATTCCTGGGCTCAAATGATCCTCCTGCCTCAGCCTCCCGAGGAGCTGGGACTACAGGCATGCACCCCCATGCCCGGCTAAGTTTTTCTATATATTTTTAGTTGTCCAGCTAATTTCTTTCTATATTTAGTGGAGATGGGGTCTTGCTCTTGATCAAGCTGGTCTTGAACTACTGACCTCGAGTGATCCTTCCGCCTCAGTCTCCCAGACTGCTAGGATTACAGGAGTGAGCCACCACGCCCGGCCTCTTCTTTACCTTTAATATGATTTAGTTTTTTACCCTTGAAATATGTAGCAGAGAAAGGGAAATGTAAAGATACCAGAAATCTTGGCTGAGTCACCAGTGGTTTCTGGGCCAGCCTTAGTGGAACACTGCATACTACTCTGATATTCAGCAACTTTTTTTTTTTTTTTTGAGACAGGGTCTCGCTCTGTCGCCCGAGCTAGTGTGCAATGGCGTCATCATAGCTCATAGCAACCTTGAACTCCTGGGCTAAAGTGATCCTGTTGCCTCAGCCTCCCAAGCAGCTGGGACTACAGGCGCATGCCCGTAACGCCAGGCTAGTTTTTCTATTTTTTATAGAGACAGGGTCTTGCTCTTGCTTGGGCTAGTCTAGAACTCCTGACCTCAAGGAATCCTCCAGCCTCGGCCTCCCAGAGTGCTAGGATTACAGTGTGAGCCACTGCACCTGGCCTTATAATTTTTTTTTTTTTTTGAGACAGAGTCTTACTCTGTTGCCTCAGGTAAAGTGCAGTGGCATCATCATAACTCACTTCAACCTCAGACTCCTGGGCTCAATGATTTTCCTGACTCAGCTTTCAGAGTAGCTAGGACTACAGCAGGTGTGTTCCATGACACCCGGCTAATTTTTCTATTTTTAGTAGAGATGGGGTCTCACTCTTGTTCAGACTGGTCTTGAACTCCTGAGCTCTAGCAATCCTCCCACCTTGGCCTCCCAGAATGTTAGCATTACAAGTGTGAGCCACTGTGCCCGGCCAGATATTTAGCAACTACTAACATTCAGTCCATCAGCAGAGTCTCTGAACTTTGCCTTCAAATGTATTGAGAATATTATTTCTTATTATTTACTGCCACCACTACCATCTTGGCCAGAGTGACTGTTTTGCTTACTGTTAAATTTAATCCTATCTCCCAGTGAAAAGCAATCTTTAAGGCCTATGAGACACCATCTGGCTGTATGTGCTCTCTTACACCTTGGCTAGTCCTCTTCTTTTTCACTGTGCTCCAGCCTTACTGGCCTTCTTGTTCTTCAAGCCACATACACACCTGCATGTGGCTTTCTTGCACCTCAGCTTGAAATACATAGGGATTAGATAGTCACGTGGCTCATCCTTCATTTGTTCAAAAGTCAACTTATCAGTGAGTCCTCCCTTAACCACCATAAAATAGCAACCTTTCTTTTATTCCCATGCCTCATACTCCCTTACCACCTTATTGATTTATTTTTCCCCATAGCACTTTTTGCTCTCAGGTATACTATATACTGTATATTTACTTGTTCATTTATCATCTTTTTTCTCCTACTAGAATGAAAGTTCCTTTAGGCAGTCCTTCAAACAGTGTCTGGCTCATAGTAGGTACTCAGTAAATACTTATTGAATGAGTACATGAACAAATGAACTAATCTATCTGGACTTTGCTTTCTCTTTCTGTTAGATAGGGTTATAATTGCATATTCATTCTTTCTTGCTCTGTTCAGAGTATAAGTGGGAGGACTTTGAGCTTTTTAGAGCAAAGATTGACTGAGGACCTTTAGGAAAATGGCAGTTAAAATGTGTACTTAACAACCCCCCCCATACTTACTGAAATGACTTTTAAAAAGATAGAAAAGTTTATTTTCATTGAAACTGAAAAGTCTCAATAAAAATACTGAAGTCTAAAATAGTAGCACTAGGCTGGGCGCGGTGGCTCACGCCTGTAATCCTAGCACTCTGGGAGGCCAAGGCGGGTGGATCGTTTGAGCTCAGGAGTTCGAGACCAGCCTGAGCAAGAGCGAGACCCCGTCTCTACCAAAAATAGAAAGAAATTAATTGGACAGC
>CAUYSK010050737.1:0-28173 GCA_963575035.1 Avahi laniger | reverse complement strand
GTTGGAGTTTACTATTGTAGCTCCATTGTGATTCCTTGGCAGTGTCAAATTGTTTTGTTTTGTTTTGTTTTCATGTCACCAGTGTTCTTTCATTAGTTTCTTCTCATCTGAAACCTCTTTTCTTTATTGATGGCTAATAGGTTTGCAGGGCACCTGTTTTTTGCCGGGAACTCTCCTGCTTAATTAGAAAAAGGGAGGCTCTAGGTCATGCTTTTTTTCCTACTCTGGAATGTTGATACAGCAGGGGAGGAGCATGTCCACTAAAAGCCTGTAATTGAGCTGCTCCGATTTGTCCTGTTCTCCTGTGATTGCCACTGTTCATGCCTGTGCTAGATGATCTTTGTGCTACATGTTGGGTTGTTCCTTAAATAGTTGCAGAAAGTTTGAGTTGGTAGTTGGGTGAGGCCCTCTCCATGGAGGCTGGCTTTGTGTGGATTGTTCTTTCCTATGGGCTTCCCACAGAGATTACAGAGGCAGATGTGTGAGGCTATGTAAGCAGTGGTCATATGTTCCTGGGATATGGGTATTTTCTTGAACCAGGTCCCAGTGTAATGGTGGCCTGAGGCTCGGGCATCCCTGGTGTTGTGTTGGATCTTGTACCAGTTCTGCTGGCCCTGTGGCAGTGGTGGAGACCTGAAGCAGGGTCTGGGGGTACAGGTAGAGTGCTGGAATCTCAGAGGTAGTGTCTTGGAGTTGCTGGGAGCTCTGGTGCCCACAGGGGCAGAACCTCAGAGCCAGGACTGGGGAAGAGCCAGAAGGAGGGTTTCTGAGCAGGGCCTCAGAGCCAGAGCAAGGCTTTGTGGGAGATGGGCTGATCCAGCCTTCAGGGCAAAGGCAGGGCTGTGCAGGTGGCAGGCTGTTTGGATCAGGAAGGAGGAGTCAGTGCTGAACAGTTGGTGAGCTGTTCTGTAGGCTCAGGGACCATGGATGCCACACCACATTGGTGGGGGTTGGTTCCAGTGGCCCTAAGACCACAGAATTCTCCCCATTCCCCAGGACCCACTGAAGCATTCATGCAAAACTTCCCAGGTCAGAGCCAGTAGCACCCCAGTTAGCTCCTCTGCTCAAGCCTGCCATGCTGGAAGGGAGGGACACTTGGCTTCCAGTTATAGGGTATGGCTCAGAGGAGCCTCCACTTAGTCTGCTCCCTCTCCAGCCTGGGGAGGGGAGTGATGTGATGGCTACTTCTGCAAAGCTCAGTCCTGTGCAGCTCTGGCACCATGCACATGAGGCACCACTTTGGCAGTGGAGGGTGCCCTCTGACAACTCAGCCACAGTGCCTGCTGGGTGAGCATGGTGCCCCAGCACTCTATCCCTGTAATTTTCCCTGTGTGTACATACCTCCCCACAGATACCTTGGATCTTGTCTACTGTATCACCCAATCACCTTCTCCTTCACTCTGAGTGCATCCTTCCTCTGTGATTTCACAATGTTCCTTCTGAGAAGAGCTATCCATATGTAGGCATCTGCCTGTAATTTGCACTGCTTTCCTTGAGAGTGGCGTGCTCATGGACTGTTTCTAATCCGCCATCTTCCTTTGTACTTTTTGAATCAATTTTTTTGGTGAACCTAAAACCACTCTCTTTCAACTGGTACCTTTTCCTTTGAGCCCATGGGTTCCAAGCTTCTCTTGTGATCTCTTTCTGATGGTGGCTTCAGGATAAACTCTTCCAGCAGTGGTGACTGGGCCCCAGACCAACTCCCATCAGCAGCTACAGAAAAAACCTTTCCCTGGGTGGAGAGGCAGGATCACCACTTGCTTGGTGTTGGCTGCCTTCCTGGCACTGGCAGTGAGTCATGGACCACTTTGGATCACTCGGCACTGTGTCCACCCTGCAGCCTGGAGGCCCTGAGACACCAGCAGCAGCTTTTCCACTGAGCTCCAATTCTCTTGAAGTTGATTTTTAGTGAAATTGTGCTCCTTCTTGTGGTGCTCCACAACTTCTTTCCATGGAATTTCCAGTAGGTTCTGACACTTTTCCCTCAGAATTACATCTGAGCCTTTTTTTTTTTCAACTAATACTGTTCCTTCTTTCTGAGACAATCTGGAGAATGATGTCTCTAGTCACTCATCTTGCCTCATACTGCATTATATGTTAAATGGCATGCAACTATACTATTATGTCAAAAAATTTTTTAAAAATTACAGATGTTGAGCCTTCAAATCCATGAGCATGCTATTCCCTTTCTTTTAGTAAAATCTTCTGTTTCAACAGTGTTTTATATTTACTGTTTGTGTGTGTGAGTGCATTGCAGAGTTTATCCATATCTCATATCTTTTGTTAGATTTATTTCTAAACATGTGATTTATTTTGATGACATCATTATATAGTGTATTTTATATACTTTCTTAATTTTGTGGCCATTTTATTTTTTGCCATTTTTGCTTTATTTTTCTTATCATTTGTTTGAATTGGACATATTATTTTCTTTATCTATCATCAGTGATGGCTATTACACATGTAGTTCAAATTATCCCAATTATCAAGAAACCATATTTTTATTCAGATTGAATTTTCTAATTTTATCTTCATTAATATATAGTCAACATACAACCTAGCCAACTCTTACAGCTTATATTATTTAATATATACATATAATCCTAAGGCATTTAAATACTTTCCAGGAAATTTTTGGTACATCATTAAATATTCACATGGTTTTGAAATATTTTCTGTTTAATGAAATATTAACATGTGAAAGATCCCAGTGGAACAAACAAAATATGGTTATAGGACAATGTTTCGTCTCAAAAAGTAAAAGACCTTTTTTTTAAACGAACCAGAAGAAAAATAAAGGCAATTCCAGAGATCAGAGATGAGGGGTATTACAAACTCAAAAAATTCTGTCATCAAAGAGTGAATATTTTGAGCATCACATGCCATGTTGCATCAGGAGGATGAGAGACTCAAACAGAGAACCACACATCGTACCAGACAAATCCTGCTGTTCAGTGTTTTACTTGCATGAATCCTCTAAAGTTTTCTAAAATTATCCTCAAATTGTTTCTTCAATAAAGCCATTAGTTCATTTTATCAAAGTGCTGAGAACACTCTGAAGTCATTATCTTTATGACATCTCTAATCCTCCAACTTTTGAAGGGCTAGAGAATGGGAAGGAATCTAGAGGTATATTCTACATCAAGAGGCAAGAGTTTTACTTAACGACATGCAGAATGGGTGCATATTAACACTTGAAATCAATGAAAGTCACTGGTAAGGGCATGTGTGTGTTGATATAATGTCCTAAAGATTAACAGTTCTACTTTGGTAGAATGAAAGAAATATTAGAGAAGTATTGGTAGGATAAAGCCTTCAGATTCTATTTCTGTCCCATGGTTAACCAGATTTGTGATGGTATGAAAATTTTTAAAAAGAGAGAGAGAGAGGTAAGATGACTTATCTTAATGGTGACTGGGTTCATAAACTTGATTATATAAAACAAAACACCAGCTTAGTGAAATTATGTTTGGACACTTATAAAAAAATCACTATATATTTTAAAATACATTGTCATATTGGACCAATGTTACGGTTCATCTAATGAGTATGCTATCTCTGATGGAGGTTTCAAGAGACAACCCCTGAGAGAAGAGTTTTAAAGTGTTGTATTCCTTTATCTGTGATCTCATGGAGAACGCAAGATAATCTCAAGATTATCTCAAGATAATGCAAATCCCTATATTTGTATTACTGTAGCATTTTTTTTAAATTTCAAAGCCATTTCCAATACATGGTATCAATTTGATGGAAAGATTACCGAATTGAAAAGTGGAAGAAAAAAGCCAAGCGCAACTCTCATTGCTTGAAATTGGGTAATTAATTGTCTCTGAGCCAAAATTTTATTATTTTTAAAATGTAAATAATTAAACATTATACATAGTTTCAATGATAATAAAATATCGTATGTACTAGCATGCCCCAAAACTAAAGCCTATAAAATGAGATGGATGGTAAGCATTTTACTTTAATGATGAAGAAAACTATTAATAAATCTGAAGAAGGAAAAGATTTCCAAAAGATTATCTAACTGTGTAATTGAGCAAATTCTTGAATCTTGTGGTTTTTTTTAATCCAGGTCATAGTATTATCACCACCATTTCATCAGAGCAAATGCAAGACAATAACACATATCCATCTGTCTCCTAGACAGGCAATAAGGAGCCCTGATACTGAGTAGGATATTTGTATTGTTTACAGTTTATTTCATTCAGGCTATCATAATCTCCAAAGATTAATAAAATTAAGACATCTGCTCACACCTGTAATCCTAGCTCTCTGGGAGGCCGAGGCGAGCAGATTGTTTGAGCTCAGGAGTTCAAAACCAGTCTGAGCAAGAGTGAGATCCCATCTCTACTAAAAATAGAAAGAAATTAATTGGACAACTAAAAATATATAGGAAAAAAAATTAGCCGGGCATGGTGGCACATGTCTGTAGTCCCAGCTACTCGGGAGGCTGAGGCAGGAAGATCGCTTGAGCCCAGGAGTTTGAGGTTGCTGTGAGCCAGGATGACGCCACGGCACTCTAGCCTGGGCAACACAGTGAGACTCTGTCTCAAAAAAAAAAAAAAAAAAAGACATCTGTGACCTGGGCACCATATCTTCTGCTGTCTTCTGACTTAGAGGTTTGTTTTTGTTCTCCCATATCCCATCTAACTTAGTTCCTGAAAGAGAAGTACATTATAGAGGTTAAGATCAAGTAATTTGGAACTAGACCAGCTAAGAATTAATTCCAACTCAATCACATAGTACCTACCGAATCTTGGCAATGTTGCTTAGAGACTCTGTGCCCTAGTTCCAAATGTGCAAAATGAAGATGGTAACAATACCACCTCATAGGATGATTGTGAGGATTACAGAAACTAAAAACTGCAGAGCACTTAGATGAGTAAGCACTATGTAAATGCTACACTTTTGTTTTTCTCATTGACCTCCTCAAGCATCAGAAGCCAATAGCTTCATTGAAGTACCATCACTATACACCACTCCAGCCCCTTCTTTTACTTCAAGATATTTTGTACATCACATCCGTATTCCTTTTCTTGGAGACTTCATCCTTCTTATAACTGATCCATCTAGAACCCTGGGATTTCTGAACCCTGACTTGTTCAACTCCATTATTTTTTCTTCTATCCTCCACAGATGAGAAACCTCACAATGATATTCTAGACCTGGATTAAAATTCTGGCTATACAGAACTGTAGTCCAGACCCACCTCCCAGAGATATATATTAAATCAGTCTGGCGTAGGGCTCCACCATTAGTTTTTGTAAGTCCTTCACGAAGTGAAACCAATCGAGGACCACTGCACTGGAACTCATTGCCGGTAAATTCTCCCTCCCAGAATGGACTTCTAATATACCAGTATGTGACAAATGACTTTGTGGCAGAAACATCATTGTTATTAATGAAATGATTTTATTTTATGGGACCGGAGTAGGTTTTATTAAAATAATTAACTTTTACAGATGTCCTTTCAGATAGAGATGACCAATGAGATTTAAATGGGAGAGTTTGCAGAAAGTACTGTGAAGGGAGTGATTCAGGCGTCAACATCCATCGGCCATTTTGTTCCTTCTCATTCTTTTTGCCTGTGATGCTGTTTTTCATCTGGGGTTTCAGCAGCCTTCTGATGACCGTGGAGAAACATGAGGCATAAGCATAAAAGGATTCTGAGGGTGCCAGGCAGGACCTGGAAGCAACATGGATTACCCTGTACTAACGTCTTGTTATATCATAAAATAACGTGCTTTCAATTTTTCTGATCCACTTCTGTTCTCTTTCTCTGTTATGGCATCAGAAGTTACTCAAATACCTTCACAGTGGCCATTTTTTGATCACTCCAGGAATTCCAATCCCGTGTTGTGTCATTTGCAAGCAATATTAACATAATTTCCCATTTCAAACTGTAAATGGAGATTTGATTTGTCTTCAGTCATACACATTGGGCAAATTCCCACACCTGGAAGAACTCCACAATCTGCTCATGTGCACCAGCACATGAGAAGCTTCATAATTGGAGAGAAAAACCCACGAAATGTGCTAATGTGTTTAATTTTAAATACATACCCATAAATGCAAAAAGACAGGCAAAAATAACAAGAAATAGATTTAGGCCTACAAAATAGATCAATTTTCCAGTTCAAGAGTATGTTTTACTTTCTCCTTATTCTTCAAATCTCCAACCTAAATCGTCTACCTCCATTGTCTCTTTTGCTACATTTTAACTCGTGACTAATTATTACACTGCACTGAGGAAATAGAAACAGTCAAGGACTCCATATATTATCTCCATGAACACAAATAATCTTCTGTATCTGTTCACATACACTGTCTTTTAGCTTGTTATGACTGGGAAATGTCCTGGTTCCTACTGAAATGATCACCAAATCTGGCCATTTAAAGGCCTCAGTCCTAATCTTGGACCCTACATCTGGCATCAACAGACCCTTCCTCTCCACTGAAACATTTGCTTCAATTTACAAACACATTTAGCATATCTTGTCCTTAAAAATTAAACAAAATATCCCGGTCTCCACTAAGCCATGCCTCATTTATCCATTTCCTTTTCATGTCACAGAATATTTCATACGCAAAATCTTTACTTTCTCATCTCCCTTCTATTTATCACATTCCACTGGGATTTCATACTCAAGTGATCCTTTGAAATGGTTATCAAGTCACTGACACCTCTAAGCTGGCAAATCTCAGGGTCACTTACATGCTCTCTCTTGTCCGTTTCTTAGAAGCATTCCAAACATTTGATAGCCCCCTTTTTAGCTTGTTTTACAGAAGAAACAATCTCCTGATTTCCTTTCTATGTCACTTGCTGACTCATATGTGTTGTTGCATAACAAATCACTCAAAAACACAGTGACTTAAAAGAACTACAATATTTCTGTTGCTGTTCATGAGTCTACAATTTGGACAGGGCTTAGCCAGAACAGCTCATCTCTGCTCAGTGTTCTGCCTGTTAAGTGTCACTTGAGAGGCTACACTTCTAGGTGTTAAACTCTGGCTGGATGGCCTCATTCACATTGCTGGAGGCCAGAATGATTGGGGTCTTTCAGGATGCACCTGTCTTCCTGCGGTCTCTCACCATTCAGCGGCCTGTTCTGAGCTTCTTTACATGTAAGAGAACAGAAGCATACACCAAGCTTATGGTGATCTGGGTTCAGAACTGGTAAAACATGACATTTGTCACATTCTGTTGCCTAAAGCAAGTCATGTGGCCAGATCAGATCAAAGGGTCAAAGGACTTACCTTAATAGAAAGAATAGCATGTATGTATACAATGGAAGGTATTATGAATAGTCATTTTGGAAATGAATCACCACTTTCTACTCATATTTACTTACCAGACAAATTTCACAATTTACTTAAATTTCACAAATTCAGGGAGCTTGTCAATTTTGGTCAGATGTTTAGCACCTAGAACAGTGCATGAAACAGAAAAGTCACTCAATAACTTCTATTGAATGAATAAGTAGATGGAAAGGAATAATGGCCACACTGTACTAAGAGAAGGTTTCTTGTTATTGTTTTTGATACAAGACAATGGAAATGGGATATAAGTTCTCATCCATACTGATAGCATTTTATCAAGATTTTTAAAAGTGGATAATTAGAATGAAATACTCAATGTGTTCTAAGTGATGGTTAAACATTTCAGAAAGTATGGGCAAAAGAAATCCCATTTCCCTCTTACTCTTTTACTTTTCTAGACTGACGAGAAAACATGGCTTTACATCTGTAGAACAATACATGAACGACCTAGATATCTGTGCATCAGCCATGGTCAGCAGACCTTACATTGAGAAGTATTGAATATCAGCATTGATGTACACCTGCACGATTCTCTCTGTCACACACACACACACACACACACACACACACACACACACACAAACACGCGCGAGCACACACACAAACTAAGAATGGGCCAGAACATTGTGAATAGTTCTGTCCAAATTCTGACAGGTGCTGATGATACAAGATAAGGGATAAACATCCCAAGTTTTGTAAGGTTTTAACGTAAGAAGGAATCCTTATTTTTTCCTTTCATTATAATATCTTTCCTAAAGTTAGATTTCTCAGAATCAATCTTCTCAATGCCCCCTTCACCTCTTTGTTTCTGAGGGTGTAGATCAGGGGGTTCAGCAGAGGGGTGACCATGTTGTAAAAGAGGGTGAGAAACTTGCCCTGGTCCTTGGAGGAGCTGGTTCCTGGTTGCATGTACATGTAGATGATGTTTCCGTAGAAAAGCGAGACCACGGTGAGATGGGAGCCACAGGTATTGAAGACTTTGTGCCTTCCTGAGGAGGACTGAATACTTAACACAGCCCTCACAATATACCCATAAGAGACCAAAATAAACACTAAGGGTGACAGCACAATACCCACTGCAAGAATAAAAGCAATGCCTTCGATGGCAGCTGTGTTGACACAAGCCATCCGGATCAGGGCTGGCATCTCACACAGGAAGTGGTCCACCTTGTGGGACCCACAACGGGGTAACCACAAGGTCATTGGAGACATAATCAAAGAGTTAGCCACCCCACAGCCCCAAGCAAGGGACACTAAACCCAAACAGAGCTGTGGATGCATAACAATCATGTAGTGTAGGGGCCTGCACACAGCAACAAACCGGTCGTACGCCATGACAGCCAGGAGCAGGCACTCCACACCACCCAGCCCCAGGAACAGGAAGAGCTGGATGGCGCAGCCCACATAGCTGATGGTCTTGTCATGTCCATTAAGGTTGTAGAGCAGCTGGGGGATGGAGCTGGTGGTGAAACTGAGGTCCAGGAAGGAGAGGTGGGTGAGGAAGAAGTACATGGGGGTGTGCAGGTGGGGGTCCCGCCGGGACACCAAGATGATCATGGTGTTGCCCAGCAGGGTGAGGAGGTAGGCTATCAAGAGGGCCACGAAGAGGATCCTCTCCAGACGGGGGTGGTCAGAGAAACCCACAAGGATGAAATGGTTTGGGGAGCTGTCATTGGTTCCACCCATCTCTCTGCTGTACTTCAGGAGAATGGAAAATTGAAGGAAAAAAAAGTAATTCACAGCCACTCTGCACTCCTATCATACTAACAATATTTGACACTTCTCATTAAAATATGTATATGTATGTGTACATAGCTTAATACATTAATAATAGAATTGGATAGAAAAATTGGGGAGTGAGAAAGTTATTCAAAACAAAACATAAAACCTAAATATTTAAAAAGGAACAAAGATTTTGGCCAAAATTAAAAGTAGAAAAGTGTTAATGGGAAATAAAAAGTAAATAAAGTAAGTCCACAATGTTCTGGGAACATTTTCATAAAAATAATATTTTTAATGTAAAAATATGTTCCAAAATTTAAGAAAATAATTGTTAAAATAGAACACTTCTGTATTCTTCCTCTATCTCCTAAATCCCTTGAACCAAGCTACTTGTGAACATGCCAAAACTTGTTTAAATATTTGCACTGTACCTCACCCCCAGGGAGAACGTTGAGCTACTGTCCTAGGGTTAGATTCACTTCCTCTTCTTTCCTGGAAATGAATTTTGTGAATGTACCCAGAGGTGGACAGAAACAGTTGATAACTAGTGGCAGTCACTAATTTTGGGAAAGATCAACTTGTTTTAAACTTCTCCCCCCAAAATCAGACTTACAAGAGCACATATTGGGTTCTCTGTGTCTCTATGACCTTTAATCACCATAAACGGATGTGAACTTCTCCATCTGTTGGACACTGTCATAGACGGTAATTTCAGTTGTCCTCTACATGCAATTTTTCAGACACTTGGAATCTAATCTAGCCACGTCCACACACAGTACATTACCTACGGCAACACAGTACCTTGGCAATCAAACTCTTCTTGAACTACCCCCAATCTCCCTCCCACATCCAGGTTTTGAAGAAATAGACTATGGTCAGGATCATCGTTAACTCTGATACCTGATATTTGGCCTGTGTGCGGTAGGAGAATTTCACTAGATCTAGAGGAAGGATTTTTTAAATCAGATTTTTAAAACTTGGGAAAAGTTAGATAAAATGTTGCTATGCAAATGCACGACAGACTTTAAGTGAAATAACCATTCGAATATACCTGGGTGTTTCCCAAAACCCTAGTGAAGGGTAAGTCCTTGGCAAAAGTGGGGAAATTGTTCTTTTGTGCCTTTTTTCTTTCTTATCACTGCCCGTCGTCTCCACACTGGGGCAATCTTTGCTTTCTTCTGGTTTCCCATGTTTTGTGTCATTTGGCTATAAGTCCCCTTTTTCTGAGACTTGACCCGTTATCCAGGTAGTAGTGGATCAGATTCCAGACAATAAAACACTACCTTTAAATCTTGTAGAGGTTAAGGTGAATATTATCTTTTTCTGAATTAACTTGAGTCAATTTTTTAATATCTGAAATTTATTATTTTATATAAAGCAGCATTTTAGTTCGACTCCATATTACATTACTAATATTAAACAAGAAAAGCCTTGAAGACACAGAATCTTTCATTTTCCAGGGAGTATAACCATTGCAGAATGACAGAGGGTAGGGCTGATAATCTGCATTGGGGAATGTCACCCACTTCCTGTCTAATCACAGTGCGCATTTCTACTGGCTGCATGTATGTCACCCCTGGCCTTGGCTTTATGTCCAGAGTCCTTTTCCTCCTGTTTCTCCCCCTCCCCACTTCCCTTATCTTTGTTAGTAATCTTCAGTCACTCTTCTGAATTTTCAGTCTCTTCTATAAATGAATAAGTGTATTTCTTTACTCACCTATTGAGCAATCTCCAAACACCTTAGCCTGATTTCCAAGAGCCCTACGATGTACGCCAGCTCACCTTTAACCCTCACCAATGCCCTAGGTACCTTCTGTCCACCAGTTACTGCTCTCCAAAGCTAAGTGTTTCCAAACTCCCTTTATCCACGTACCTGGCACTTACCTTGCCCCACCTCACATCATCCCTGCTCTTGTCTTATGATTTTACTTCCCACAAACAGAAATGTTGCTTCTCTATTCTTGCATGTCTGTACACTCCGGAGGATCCAAGAAAAGATTGTACCTTACCAACCTAATGCACAAACTAAGAAGCGAGAAAAGCGTCAGAAGGAACACAAAATGCCTACTCTTGCTCACTATTTTTGGCAGCATGTTGCCAAGTATCTTAAGTACAGGGTCAAAGAAGCTAAAGTTGTCAGATTAAAAAAACAGAAAAAAAATGTTCTAACTCCATCAAACCACTCTGCTCTGTGATTTCTGATTGTCCTTTGTCCTCTCGGTCTTGTGACCAAAGTAGGTCCACCCTGAAGCTGGGGAATTGTGAGTGACTCTCTCCAATGTCATAGGCAGGAGACAGACCCATGGGAGGAAGAGAAGACAGGAAGCCCCCAGCCTCACCCTTTCCTGTTTAACTCAAAAAAAAAAAAACCTCGACTCTCCTGAAGAGATGGTTTTTACAGGGGTGACATCAAAAGATGCCTCCAGGGAGAATCCTAGCAGACAGTGCAAAGATAACCTGAAACAATAGGAATCTTGATGCTCTGGGGTTCTTCGAATTCCCCACCGATCGTTTCTGGGTACATTGGGAGGTTCAGAGGCAAAATTACAGGGACAATCAGTTCTACTGCTGTGTGCTGTATAGTTGTATTTTTTTCTTCTGCCTGTGGCAGAAAAATGAGGAAACCTGAAGGGTCTTTTTGCTTGTTTGCTTTTTCATTCCCCATAGGAAATGTTCTTATCAGCTCCTTTTGACCAAAACCAAAATTAATTCATAATTTCTATAAATGCTGAAAGACCATTTAGTCCTCTTTTTTTCCAAGAAATATTTGCTATAACCAGCCCAGCAAGGCATAACCATCCCCATATTAGAAGTTACGGAATAGCCTTTCCTCATTTCTCTACTTTGTTATCATAAGATCAGTAAAATTCAGGTTCAAATGGCTCCTGAGTCTCTTCCACAGAGCAGATTATGGGAAATAACAACACAGGCTGTGATAAAAACTATGAACTGTTGACTTTAATTTTTTCTGAATTTGAAAGGGAAGTGTCAGCACGTGCATTGCTACCTTAATTAATACATTAAAAATTCAGCTCCAAAAATTCACTTGGTAAATTTGAGCTAGAAATCTATCCTGTTATTTAATTTTTATTTACGCAAATATATTCCTAATTCTCCTATAGTTTCCGACAACAAAAAAATAAAGTAATTTGATAGCTTGGTTGGATCAATCAACCTAGCAGTTGTACAAAAATAAAATGATGAAATATATCATTTCTTGAATAAAACCAACCAGAGAAATTACTCAAAATCTTCAATTTGTTAGTCCTATGCTTTCAAGCAAATAAAAGATAACTTTGCCTTCTTTTTCCTCCTGGTACAAAAGTCAACTCCACTAGGAGAGCTGGAGCACATGAGAGACAAAAAACATGCTAATTACCTGATGGAGATAGAAGGAGGAAGGTGCAGTTTGATGAGTCCCAGAGCTGGCAGTTCTTCCCCAGGAGACTTGCACATCCACAGCTCTAACCTGCTCTGCACAGCCTGTCTCTGAAGGGGGGCCACAAATAACACTGTTCATATCTCTGCAGACTGGGCTTCCTTCACTGAGACATAATTGGTGAATTTAGTTAATTTAATTCAAACAGTAAAAATCTTTCTATGTTTTTTATCAGTACAATCCGTTCCCTTTTCTTCTCCTTGGTCAGCATGACAGAAAAGTACTATAGCATAGCTTAAAACCCACTAAAGTCCATCCTCATTTCCACCGAGCTTAGGCATAGTAAAATGATGGCAATATCAAGAACATATATTAAGATTACATCAGAGAGAAAATAAATAGGAGTATGGCTAGGAAATCCCCAGAATATACAAAAATGGAGAGTTGCTTATTCCAAAATAGAGGATTCAATGAAGGTAAAATAACAGAAAGAAAAATATATGAATCTACACAATGTAGGTGAAAAATGTGTTATTTTGCTTTTTTTTAGAACAGAGAGAAATAAGTCATTCTTGTATTAGTTTATCTCAAGCTTAGATTTTCACTGAAATTGTGCCTTCAGTGCTTAAAATCTAGAAAATACATAGTGCACAATTTTCTATAGCTAAGAAAATATGATATAAGGTAGCAGGCATCTTGTACATGAACCTTAATGCATCTGTATGTGGTAGTGGTGAT
Organism: Avahi laniger; assembly: GCA_963575035.1. NCBI lineage: Eukaryota > Metazoa > Chordata > Mammalia > Primates > Indriidae > Avahi > Avahi laniger. The sequence goes on along the minus strand of CAUYSK010050737.1, from coordinate 15,008 downwards.
CAGTCTGATCTGGTGTGAACTGGTCATCCTCTACATCTGATGACAAATTGAATCTGTGATTTCCTAATCCCACCTTAGCCAGCTGGATTGGATCCCCGGTTGCCATAACTGACAGCTTCCTTCATTATTTACTATTTTTATTTATTTTTATTTTTTCATTTTTGATTAACACATAATGATTATATATATTCATGAAGTACTGTGTGATGTTTTGATACATGCGTACACTGAGCAATGATGAAATCAGGGTATATCACTTCATATATTTCTCATTTCTTTGTGATGAGAAAATTCAAAATTCTCTTTTCTAGCTATTTTGAAATATGCAATACAATATTGCTGGCCATTTTCACCTTACTGAGCACCTGAACAGCAGAACGTATTTCACGCATCTAACTGTAACTTTGGACCCATAGACCAGTCTTTCTACATCTACATCTACATCTACATCTACCCCCTCCCAGCCCCTATACTGCTATTCCACTCTCTACTTCAATGAGATCAGCTCTCTAGAGTCCACGTGAGATCGGGCAATATTTATCTCTCTGTGTCTCCCTTAGTTCACTTAACATAATGGCCTCCAAGTTCATCCATGTTGTCACAAATGACAGAATTTCCTTCTTTATTAAGGCTGAATAGTATTCCACTGTGTATACTATTCTTACACTTTCATATAAAAAATGCCACATTTTCTTTATCCATTCATCTGTTGGTGTAGGTTGATTCCATATCTTGTCTTTTGTGAATTGCACTGCAATAAACATGGGAGTGCAGATATTTCTTCAACATATTAATTTTATTTGTTTTGGATATACACTTAATAGTGAGATTGCTGGATCATACTTTATTTTCAAGTATTTTGGAGATGGTCCAAATCTTAGAAGAGAGTTAAAGAGAAAAGCATGTATCTGTGGAGTTAAATATATATCTGAGTCTATTAACTCACCAGAAAAGGGAAGGCATAAATGAATTCACTTACTGTTTCACAAAGGAGAAAATGATCAGAGATTTTTAAATGCTAGGAAAAAGGAGATCTGTGGCTATGCTAATTAAGGTTTGGAAACTAGTATTCTCAATATGATGAAATGTACATTACATTCAAAGTTCTTTAAATCAAGTCTCATCGATTTAACTGGTCAAGAGTGTTCATGAACAAAAAGAACAAAGCTGTAGGCATCAGACTACATAATTTAAAGCTATACTATAGAGCTATGGTAATTCAAACAGCACATTACTGGCATAAAATACATTGGCATAGATACACTGGCTAATGGAACAGAATAAAGAGCCCAGAAATGAACACATGAATCTACAGTTATGTGTGTATTTTTATATTTTGCCTGTGTTTTTGGGGTCAAATCTAAAAAATCCTCACCCAGACCAATGCCGTGTAGTTTTTCCTCTGTGTTTTCTTTTCTTCTAGTAATTGTACAGTTTCAGGTTTTAAGTCTTTAATTCATTTGAGTTGATTTTTATATGGTGTCAGATAAGGGTCCAATTTCATTCTTTTGTATATGGATATCCAGTTTTCCCAACACTGTTTATCAATGTCCTTTTCCCATTGTATATTCTTGGTACCTTTGTCTAAAGATGTTTGTAAACCTTGCCTTAGAGACAAAGGAAGAACAACCAGATGTTCAGGCCCAGGACACGCTACTCCTACATATGACTGTAGGAGACCAGAACGTGCCGGGTGGGACTCTTGCTGAAGACAGGCCATGGTGATCAGCCACCACCTGGGGGATAGCAGATGATCAGGAACCTGGTCAGATATTGAGGATAGAGGGTTCTGCTTAACCTGACTTAGCAGGGTTCTTTACTAAAACTAGATTTTACAAGGAAGTGCGCAGATGGACCTAAGAGAAAGTTCAGGAGCCTAACCAAAGTTTGGCCAAACGGTCTTTGTCACCTTCCATGGCACTACCAACATCCAGTGTTTCATATCAACCGGGACTGAATTGTGGCTCTCTCTGCTTCATTATCTCACTTATAATCAATCCCTAATTATGTGACCTTTAAACTAGGGGCTTGTGGGAAAATGAAAAATGAATGTGAAGGGGAAATGTTCATTTATTCCATTAAGACTACATATACAACAGGAGTTTTAACAGATATCACCATCTACTTATTTTGCTGATAATATAGTGCAATCTCTAAAACCTGATCTGCGTTGGAGAAGTGAAATACTGCATGGTGCTCTTACAGTTATCTCCACCGCCACACATTAAACTGTGGGATAAATCACCAGTCTTTTCTGTTTCCTCCAGGTGCAGTGTTGCTTAGCCTTTTCACCATAAGAGGCCTATTTAGCGGCCAGGAATTCAATATGAGCATTTCATCAGCTTCAGAGTCAGGGTTTCAGCTATTCCCTGTGAGCTGGCAGAGTAACTATGGGTCTGCAGTACTGCATCTTATTGGTTCAGCAATTTGAAATCACTGTTTGTCCCCTGCTAAGAAACCAACTATTAATAATTTATCAATGTTAGCTATTAGATCCGGAGCCAAGTGACACAGGAAGCCTCACGTGTAGGAAAATGCTATTTATTTTGAGCATTTGGGTGCAGATGGGTGGAGGCCAAAGAGCGTCCACCCTGAGGGAGGGGAAAGCCTTGGGTTTTATAGAGGGTTTCTCCAGGGGGTGTGAGTACCTGGGCCAGAACAGCCGCTGCAATGAATTTTTTAAACAACCAATTTCTGGGACCCCTGCTTCAGTCTCCTCCTGTAGAAATAAGGGAGGGGGTAGCTTCGTGCTTATCAGGGGGGAAGGAACGCTGGCTGCAGCTGTCTGTTAGGTTCACAAAGTCCAGGACTCTCCAGCCTCCTGTGGCTATTGTTTGACAAGCCTAAGTTTTGCATTAACATTTTGTCCTATACATAATTTTTGGGTTCCCACCTGGAACAAATGTAACATTAGCATTTATTAGCCCAGCAAAATATGTACTTCCTTTTCTCCAGTGCATATTTATCTGTGTAAATAGTAAGAATTACCTCTTCAGTACGAAGTCAGGTAAAAAACTTTCAGTAAAAACTTGGAGGACTATTCTCATGTTTCCAGTCCTTTCTAAATAGCCATCTTGAAATATGTCAAGGAAGTATTAATATATTTTGTGGTGAAATATTTTTAGTTTCATTCAATCCCATACTTGTCTCCTTGGTTATTTTTCTTGTTTTTTTCATTGGCAATTTTGAGTTATTGTAATATACAAATCTATTATTTAGAAGATGAATCAAATTGATCAATTGTTAACAGGGACTTATATTCCTTTCTTTGTGAAAATTTTTCAAAAGACAGGGTCTCACTAGACTGGCCTCAAACTTCTGGCCTCAAGTGATCCTCCTGCCTCAACCTCCCAAGAAGCTGGACAACAGCCTTGGCCACAATCTGTGGCTTATGTATTCCTTTTTATGTCCCCTTTGTAATGTGTATCCCTAGGAATTTTTTAATGAAGATAGAGGATAATTCTGAATCTATGAAGAAGAACACACATTCGCCCTTGCTTGTTGCCTGTCACAGCCATTATTACATGCTCTGTGATTATGGGATGTAACACACTAAAACAAGGGGCACATTAATAAGAGCTTATCAGTATAGATATCTTAATGGACATGTTTTCCTAATAGTTCTCAGCATCGTCTTGGAAGAAAATCTGGATAGCTTTTCTGGAAAAAGATTCTCCTCTGCTCTTTGTTCCTCTGGTGTTGGCAATGGATGTCACAGTGGTTGGCAATGCACAGAAACCTCAGCGAAGAGCAAAGTCCTCACCACAGAACTGAGGGTACATTCCGACAGGGGAAGTCAGGGTCTGCCATCATTTCTGAGTCCCTCATGGATTTCTCGTGACTTTTGCAATGTAATGGAAGCAAGGGCTTACCTGAGAGCTGGGATTAGTAAGCCTTCCCTGGGCGATGATGTCTGCTGTTATCATCTGAAACCAAGTGATCCTTCCTTTTATAACAATAAAGCAGGAAGAAACTGACTCATTCTGGTGAAGGCCAGTTTCCCCAAGTATGGTGTAGGAAATAAAAATATTTTACCCCACAATGTATTTCTCTGACATATTTTGAGATGGCTGTCAGAGAGCCAGCTAACAGAAGTGGACATGCAAAGCTGTCTTTTGTGGGGAAATTCACGTCTATGGAGAACCTGTGTTAGTGCAGCCAGGCCTACCCTTGTCTGCATCTAGGGAAAATTAACTGACAGTCTGGAACCCTTGACAGGCTGAAAAGAAACACTTACCACCTATTCTCTGTGAGGACTTCCGCCTGTGAGGTTTCGTCTACACAGCAAGACCACCTTTGCTAGCGGAGTATCCTCTGCTCTTCCTCCCATACCCTGTCTTAACACTACAACTTCACTTACCACCTTAACCCGTTTGGGGCCGCGCTCTGAGCCCACAACCTTTCCGGAACCTCAAGATGGTATATGAGCTTCATCACCTCATTGGGGGGTCGGCTCTTCATTCTGAAGGCTCCTGCGTATACATGTTAAATAAATCTGTGTGCCTTTTCTCTAACCAATTTGCCTCATGTCAGTGATTTTCAGCAAACCTTCAAAGGGACAAAGGAAGTTTCCTCTTGGCCCCTACTGTGTCCTGTTCCCCTTTCTCTCCTGTCTCCTTTGGAAGCTGCCTCCCTTCCTCCTGCATCTCAGTCACTCCCTGTCTCCGACACATTTTGCATCAGCAATTGAACATATTCTAGTGTCAGTGCTGAGCATTAGATTATTCCTTTACTATTTCATTCATTCATTCAAAAATACTTTAGGAGAACATGAGCCTGCCAGCCCCTGGGATAAGGCGCCACTGTGACACTATCTGTTTGGAGTTTACAATTGGGAGGGATTTAATTTTCTTTCTGATTAGCGAGAGTTTTGTTTTCATTAGGGATAATAACCTCCAGCATTTTTCTTCCTTCCATTATTTAATTTTGCACAATGTATTTAATTTTTAGTTATTTGAGTTAAAATGTGAATTAGGTCATGTCTATCAATATTTTCCCTTTATTTCTTCTGTGCTATTGATCCTGTAGCCAGGTCTCTTGAGATTTTGGTGACCCACCACTTTTAGTGATTGCAGTAATGTAAATATTGACAAGACCCGTATTTGCCTGCACATGTTGACACTTGCTTCCTGCCCAGCCCCACTGGTTCTCCCAGCAATTATTGACTGCTGGTGTTCTGTTTCTTTGTTCCTCTCCCTTGCTCCCCCACTGCATAAAATCTCCCTGCTTCGTCTCTTTGTCCAGATAGGCCTGAGGGATCTTGCTCTCCCCTCTTCTCACTTTCCCCAAATCGAATCAACCTTCTCCATCTCCAAGCACTTGTGTCCCAGAGCTTGGCATCAGCCGCACATCCTAAATTTGGGGTTTTGACAACAATCCCATTGTTTCTCCTCTGGCAAGAGTCACCGCCTTCAGATATGTTGGCAGAGGTCTTCAAACTCAACACCATCTACTGACCATTATTTACGTAAAAACATTGTTTATGACAGGGCTCACTGCCTCGCCCATCTCTAACTCTGGATTGCCTATGGCTCCCTTCCCTTCTCAGACGGCTCCTTGCTGCGGAGGAGCAGTCTCATCTTGTTTCCTACTATCTCTGCAGCACACGCAACTCTGGGCTCTCCCAACGCTCTCCTGAAACTGCCCTGACACCGTGTTCTGAAGTCCTTTGGATTGTATATATGAGACACTGGCCATTTTGTAGCATCCATTTACTGGCCCAGTGACATACTACAAAGTAGGAGCTCCTTCCTTTTGGAAATTTTCCTCTGTCACTTAGGGTGGCTCTATGTCTCCTCCTCAGTCACCTCCTTCCCCCACCATGAAATCCTTTGCCTCAGCTGAGCACATCGGTATTTACGGCTTCGATTATTACTTTCTTAGCTTCTCTCCCTGGTATAATTGTGTCTTCTATCTTCCTGATGATTGTAACCACAGGTTATTTTTAATAATTTTCAATGAAATATCTGCCATAGACTCTAAATAGAATTTCAGTCTGTTTTGTAGAAAAGAGAGTCTCCAAAGGTCTCTCCAACTCAACACGTTGAAATCAAACTGAGCATTTGGGTCATGCACATAGACACATGGCCCCAAGTTTCCCACCTGTGCTTCCTTCATCTGGAGAGTTTCACACCTGTAATCACCTTGCTAATTGACAGTGTGTGTGTGTGTGTGTGTGTGTGTATTTCTACTTTTAACCATGTACAAGGACCTTTCCAGTCACATTTGCTACTGTAACTTTATTCTCTAAAGGAGCACCTGACACAGAGCAGCTGCCCATGACATCTGTTGAACTGATGAGTGTGTCAGTGGGTGGGCAGTGCAGCTGTTGCTCTCCTTAGTTACACCCTCCATGGAAATGAAGATTGTTGTTGGTCTAGTAGATGACAGTCAGTCAAGTGAGTGTGACTCCGCACTTGGCAGGATGGTGTGCAACAAAACGCAACTCAATGCAATCTCCTAGATCATGCCTCATTTTTCTTCTGCACATGTCTGTGTGTTCTGTGGATATGAGTCTTTGACAGTCACCATAACAAGAAGGCAAAACTATAAATATTAGTGCCCAAGAGAAGGTAATAGTTGTAACAGTGTAGCTGTGATGAGTCACGAGTGAGTTTCAAAAGGATGTTATCCTCAAAGAGTATTTGCGATAAATAAATGAGGGTGGATGGAGTTGAGAAAGAAGGGCCTACAATAATCAAATGTCTGGAATAAAGCATCATTAATAAAGCACTCACTATAGATTTTCATACTGGAAAGAAAGCTGTGACAAAGTGTGATTTAAATGGGCCCAAGAATAATGGAGAATTTGAGGCCAACAGATACCAACACAGGGGAACCATGAGTTTTACAGTCATCAAGTACAAAATATGGACAACATAAATCAAAAAGTATGGTATATTTCTCAATTTTGGATGGCTAAAATCCCCCAAATAATAATTATTTGAAACAATACATATTACTTGTTTTTCTCCACCACTGTTTCCCAGCAGCCTGTATATTACATATACACTAGTATTTGCAACAAACTTCTTGAGCAAATTCTTTGTAGAAGATACACATACACACACAAATATGTGACAAGTATATGTAAACACACATATATAAATATGTGTATATATATTACATATTTTTTTTTAATTTGTGTGAGTAGGTGAAAAAATATAAGTCATGGATTAAATAGATATATAAATATTTACATTTATTTTCATAGGGAAGATTTGGAATATGTCTGCTGTGGTTGTTTGTCCCCTTGGAAATATTCTACGACAAAGAGATTTGGGGGTACAAAAATACAGTTAGATAGAAGAAATGAGTTCTAGTGTTTGATAGCACAGTTGGGCAGCTACAGTTAACAACAATGCACTGTATTAACATATTTCAAAACAGCTAGAAAAGAAGATTTGGAATGTTCCCAACACAATAAAATGATAAATGTGGCAGGTGATGAATATCCCAATTACCCTAATTTGATCATTACATGTTGTATGCATGTGTCTGTGAAATTCAATAATTCCAATTTAAAGCTGTTGAAAATTTTAATGATTCTGAGCCTTGAGAGAAATGTGGCTACGCAGTCTGAGTCATTTAGCATGCAGTTGTAACTTCCACTTCTCTGATTACAGATTAACTCCCTTCTTTATTCTGGTACTGCAGATAATTAGAAAGACCAAGTGGGACCAGATACAAGACTCCTTCAGCTCTTTGCCCCTCCTCACAGAGTAATAATCTTTCCCGGACTGTGGCAATCTGTAACCAATCAGCTCACTGTAGTGTGTGCACCAGTGTTGTATGGAAAATGCTGTAATCCTGCTGGAACATCTCTGTCTCTGCCTATATAAGTGAAACCTTACTTCTCCACTTTGGAACACTGACACCATTTGTTTGGGGTCAGTGTTTTCTGTGTAGCCATTCTAAAGCTTTGTGCTTGCATAAGCTCTGTATTTGAGCATTACTTTCTGAATCTCATTATTTAAAATTGGCTTGTCAACATATCATGAGTATGCCATAAATATGCACAATTGCTATGCATTAGTAAAAAATAAACAATGAGATTTGGCTTTTCAGTAAACTTAAAAGGACTGTACCCCAAATTTTCTATGAAGATTTTGGGAAATTTATTCATCTAGTGGCTGCATATCTTCTGTCATATGTGATGATATCACAGGTGATATCACCCCCAAGGGGATATAAAAACTGATTCTGGGAGGTTAGAAAAAAATCTCAGATATTGTAATTGTTTGTGGCCCTCCAGAGTTCTATAGCACATAAATAGATACTGAAGGAGCTCAGGGAATTTCACTCCAAAATATATGACTCCTTGGTGTAAAGAGTATTTTGAATTAAAGGCCCTTAGCAATCAACAGACGCTTAGAAGGGGCTTTCCCTAGAAGGAGCTTTTCCCATAAAGACCAGAGGGAGCCATCAAGAAGAACAATTGCTTTTCCTGCCCTGCCTGTTATCTCAATATCTACTGCAAGAAAGCAGATCAAGAATGCAACTACATCTGGCCCAACCTATTTTAAAAATAATGCCCATCTCTCCGGTTAATTTAATTTCCAAAGAAAGTCATGTACAAGTCAATCTGCTTCTCCCTGTCCATTTATTCTCCCAAGTATCTATTCATCCTCCCTAGTAATCATTTATTGCCCCTCAACAGAATTAATTACCTATATTCCTCGTCTCCTCCTATACCTCTAAAATGAGGGTATGCAAGCTTCTTTACCCCACTGGGATACTGGGCAATCACTCTATGATTCCCCCATGTACATGGTGAATAAACTTGCAATCCCTTACTCTTATTACTTTGCCTTATTGTGAGTTGGTCTTTCAGTGAACCTTCCTTCGCTCCAACAATATACAATATATTATTTCTGTGGTAAAGAATAAAACCAAAATTAATTCATCTAAAAATATATGTTTTGACATATATCAAGATGGCTATTTAGAGAGTCTGAGATAGGAATCACCCTGAAAACCTGCCTTTTGTGGAGGAGATTTTCATCTGCAGAGAAAATTCTGCTTTGGTGAAGTAAAAAGCCAGGCTTTCTCAGAGCCCCCTCTCCCCTGTCTGGATCTAGATGAACTCAACCGCAGACTACCATCTATTCTTTCCAGGGGAAGCTCTGAGATATTTTCACGTCCATAACAAGACAACTTTTGCTTGACAACCTTTCCTCCCTTCACTCTCCCATGACATATGAATACGCCTCCCCCAGAGCCCAGAAAAACTTGATCCCAGGCCATTGTTCTTTGGGCTCATTCATTTCTCCTGAAAATCATTTATCCCTATGATTCCCCACCTCTTCTCTTCCCAGTGAAGAGAATATTTAAGCATCAACCATATCGTCTTTGAGTTTTCACATTTTGTCTGATGTCAATGCACAAGTGTGCACATAATAAACTTACAAGGCTTTTCCCCTGTTAATCTGTTGATTTTCTGTTTTTTTTATGGACTCAAATTATCAGACATTTAGGGGGAAAATTTAAATTTCCCTACATGTATTACAGTTCGATGGGAGAGGGAGTAAAAAAAAAGTGTAAAAAGGCATTTTAGGGGTAGCAATATTAAAAAATAAATAGGTCAAGAAGCACCAGATTAGACAATTCATCAATTAAGGAAAGTAAATAATATTGTACATGATAATTGTGATACCAGAGAACAAAACAGATGTCCTTTCATCAACTAAGATGGGCCCTGAGATTAAGAAAATAAAAATCACCTATGGGTCTAGGGTTGAGAGCCAGGCTGGCATGGCAAATTTCTAAATTCCTATGACCATAAGAAAAACACACACTTGCCAAACTCTCTAGCAACAGAAGCTATCAGCCTGACTTACAACCCAGACCAGCACAATTCTGATTGAACAGAGGACTGGCTTTATAAACATGCTTTTCTGATAAGCTATTGTAGACCTTAAACCAGTTTCGGCCAGGTTATAGAGGCTGTGCACAAACCGTCTTTGTGTCCTATAGTTCATCTGTTGACATATAGAGACAAATTCTACCTGATTTCAATACTAAAACCCTGCCCCAGAGTGAACATGGGATGCATGTTCTATACATGTTTATTCACCACACATGCACTCAGCTCCCCTTATGGATATGTGCAGCATTTCCCCCAAACCTGCTGAATGTGCATGATACCAGCTTCACGAGGTGTGGAATCCAATCTTTCCTTCCCCTGTGAAAAGAGAGCACCTTAAGCCCACGCCAGAGACTATTTCTTCCTAGCTTGCAAACTGATAACACCAATAAAGCTCTGCTTTCTACTGGGTAGCCATCCTGGTTGTCATTTGGATGACACAAGTTTGAAGGATACCAAAATATTTTACCCCAAAAGGCACTTCTTGATTTGTTTCAAGATGCCTATTCACCAGGACTAGAAACACAAGAATTGCTGCAAAGCTATCTTTTGTAGAGAAGATTTGCATCTGTAGAGAAAACTCCATATTGATTCAACCAGGCTTTCTCTGAGGCCCTCCCTTGTCTGAATCTAGGAAAGATTCAGTGAGAGCCTGACATCTTTAAAGATCTCAAAGTAACATTTAAAGATCTCAAAGAAACATTTACCATCTATTCTCTCTGAGAGCTGTTACCTGTGAAGTTTTACCTACATTACAAAAACCACCTTTGCTAGCCAGGCTTCCTCTTCTTCCCCTCCCATATCCTTTTTTTGCCACAAAAGCCTGTTTTGCTGAGATCCAACCCCCATTCTTTCTGTGACCTCAGGACGGCATAGGTGTCAACCATCTGGCCATGTTGTGAAATTCTATATTCTGTAAGACTCCCAGGCAGGTTAATACATTTGTGTGCCATTCCTCCTAGTCATCTGTCTTCCCTCAGTTGATTTTCGATGAAGCTTCAGAAGCTGAAGGGAAGTTTTCACTTGGCTTCTCCAAAATTGTATTAATTTCCACAAATTTCCATATAATGAGGATTATTTAGAGGATTCAGTGGAGAATGTTGATGGTGGTGTTACAGCAAGTGTTACAGCGGGTTGTTCCAAGGACAAACCGAGCGGCACATGGAGAGTCAGAGAATTAACGTTTATTTGCTTCGGGCTCAGAGAGATCTCGCCACCAAATTCTGAGCCCCATCTACCTGATTTTTCCCACCTTTATTAAGTTGGGGTTGTCAGAGGGGTGGGGTCTCAGGTGGCTAATGCACCAGAAAATAGGTTAATATTATGTTGATGAGTGTCTTCTGTGAGGGGTGGGGTCTCAGGTGGCTGATGTGCCAGGTGATAGATGGGGGTTTTCCTTATCAGTAGGAGGGGAAAACCTTATTCCAGTTAAAGTAAAAAATGCAATTAAATAAATCATTATTACCTTCCCAGGTAGAGAAATATAATTCTTTTATATTTTGGAACCTGCATTGTTTATTAGAACCCAGCCTGTTCAGGGTATTACACAAGCAGCATAGCTGAGTGCCTACGAATTGAGATGTTATAATCAGAATACTTTCATTTAAATTCCCATTCCCCCAGTAACTGAACATTAAAACCTTTTGAGCCCTAAGTTTGTCCTTTGTAAAACAAACTCCCCATCTTTCCTGAGGGTTCCATGAGTAAATACAGATAAATCTTCAGAGTGGTTGCCACATACCAAGCAACTCAAGAGTGTTAATTATCGTTAGCAAGATGGAAACATAATTGTGTTTCAGTGAAAAACTACAAATCATTTATATAGCACACCCTTCTGGTTACCAGGTTATCAGATTCTAGCCCTTTCTTGCGTTTGAGCTATTTGCACTTCCTGGTAAGTTATAGGTGACTGGTGGATATGCAAATCATATCATGTCAGGTATCCACTTCCTTCCTCCTGGTGGAATAGCCAGTGGCTCCATTTGCAATTCAGCTCAACATTCCTGTGCTTTGTAAATTGTACCATCTTGACTTTTCCACTGAGCTGGTTATGACATCCACCTGGATCCCTCAGATCTTACGAGTAACACAAATTCTTTAACACATGCTTATTTTTATAACTATATGTGTCATGAGTGCACTTTGTGCCAAAAATTGTATTTTAATAGTACGCATGGTAGAAGTGACATTGATAGAAGAAGGAGCCATCGCTATAGTAAATTTGAAAAAAAAGAATTGAATAGATGGGAGCTTTGAGAGAGATAAAAAGAAGAGAAATGGAAGATGAAACAGAAAACAAAATGCAGTGGCCATTTGCGGAGAGGAACGGGAGAGGAATGGACACCTTCAGAAAGAGCAGTCGTCATTAGGCAGCGTCTGGGGCAGAAAGCCAGTCACCTAAGTAGAGGACAGTTCTATTTTGTTCTGTTTTGCCTCATATTTTGACAGCTTTTACCTTAATTTTTTAGCACAGTGTAGAAAGAATGGCTGTGAAACCAAATGCACAGAACAATTAAAGGGGGTGACTTCATCCAGGCTGAGGCAACAGAGAAAACTCATTAACAAGCAATGTCTCCAAGCAAAAAAAGGGCCCTGGAGATTTGCAAAACAGCTAATCCAGGTGGACATTCGAGTCTCCCAGGAGTCTCAGGGAGCGTGTACGGCTCAGTCACCTAGTCTCGGGGCAGGGCCTGTCTTTGCAGTGAGCCCCCTGCCACAGCACAAAGTGCGGGGGTGACTTACCTGTGACTGTTTTCTAGGAGCACAAGGCTCAGGTGTAACCAACTTGCCCTGGCTTAGATGCCAAGAGTTGAGTCTCGTACGACTCCACAGCAACTGCATTTATTGGTGACTCCATGTCAGAAGATGATCAGAGGAAACACAACAAAATCACTCCCCACCTTACAAACCAACTATTTTATTCCTCAGAGTCACACAAGCTTTCTTTGTTCTCTTGGGGTCATTTTCTCCAGAGGCAGTGACCCTCCCCAGGGGTGCTCCATGGAGTCCACTCAGAACATCCAGCGAGTTCTCTCCAAAAGGAGGAAAGGTTTAGAAAAATCCTCGGAGCACCATCCTGATTCTCAATTAAATCTCCCCTTAAATGGCTCAGCACCAGACAAAGACCCTTTGCTTGGCTAAACTTCATCAGGCTTCTCAACCTTCTCCTAGATCCGGATGTGCACTCCTTGCAAAATCTAGTTTTAGCAAAAGAACCCTCCCTGCTAAGTCAGTTTAGCCAGAACCCCCATCCTCCCTGTGTGATCACCCTCAGGGTTACTGTAAGGGCCAAGGCCGTTGGCCCCTGAAGTTTCACTGGAAATCACTGGTGTGAGGCAGATTGATTGACAGGAGAAAAGGCGTGCACACTTATTAACACAGGTGTTTGGGAGCGTTCAGAATGAGGACCCAACCTCCAGTGAGGTGGAAGCTCATATACCATCTTGAGGTTACAGAAGGAACGTGGGCTCAGAGCATGGCCCCAAACGGGTCACGTGGTGATCAGGACCTCAGTGGCGGGACAGGCTATGGGGGAGAAAGAAGCAGCTTGGCTAGCACAGGCGGCCTTGTTGTATACACAAAACCTCTCAGCTGGCCGCCCTCAGAAAGAACAGGTGACAATTGTCTCTTTCAGAGCATGGAGGTGTCACACTCAGTTACTCTTCCCTGGATCCTGACAAGGGAAAGTCTGGCTGCATTAAGGCAGATTCTCTACAGACGCAATTTCCACCACCAAAGACAGCCTCACAGAGCAGTTCTGATGGCTGCCCTCTAGCAGCCATCTCAGAATATGCCCAAGAAATATATTTTGGAGTAAAATATTTTTATTTCCTTCAATATCTGATCGGGTTCCTCATCCTCCACCATTCCCGAGATGGTGTCTGATCACCCCGGCCTATCTTCAGCAGGATCCTATTAGGCTGGTTTGGCCAAAACCCTGTTACCCCTGATGGTTCAAACCTCTCGGTCATTTTCTACCTCTCAACCCCCAGCCTTCCTGGCTGTAAATTTCCAGTTGCGCACAGCACAGGGAGCTGAGCCAATCTCTCTCCCCACTGCAAGATCTGTTGCTGTGGTTCCTCAAACTACTGCGATGGTCCTGAGTAAAGCCTCCCTTACCTTACTTTAACAAGGACACTGAACTTTGTCTAACAGCAATGTGCGCTGGTGGATTTTCCTAACTCTTGGGAGTCAGCCCCAGCTTCCACACCGACAACTCAGCCTCTTACTCTCCATTCGCCCACCCACATCACTACTTCTCTAAAACAGCAATCTTGAATATTCGGACCAGGGGCCCCTTGATGCACAGGAGGCTCTGGCTCTGGCTTTTTTTTTTCCAATTAGAGACCCCCTGGAGCTGGCGCCCTTTGCAGAGAGGGGAGGAGGTAACGAGGGTGGGAAGAGAGGGCAGGAACGCAGGCCCAGGATGCAGGAAAGGGGACCCAGCATCGATGTCACGGCGGGGGAATGAGTATCACACCTCAGCCAGCCTTGCATATCACTCCTCCCACCTTCTATTTCCTCTTGGTCTTGCTAGTGGAAAAGAACCCAAACTCTGTAAAATAATTTAAAGAGGTTTATTTTGAGCCAAGTATGTGCAACCATGGCCCAGAAAGTCACGCCCAAGAAGCCGTGAGCAAGTAGTCCCTCCGTGGCTGGGTCACAGTTTGGTTCATACCTTTCAGGGAGACAGAAATAACACCTACGATCACAAATCCATACATGGACGGCACATGCTGGTTTGGCCCAAAAGGCAGGACATCATGGGAGTACAGGTTATGGGTGGGTTTAAAGATTCTTTGATTCGTAAATGGTTAAAGAAATGAAGCTTTGTCTAGAGGAATGTTTTGAGTTAATGTAAGGAAGTCTGTTAATCAGAGACAAGTCACCTTGTCTCCGTGTATGTGTCACTACTGGACATACACGCAGACTCGGGCGAACTGTTAAGTAAATCGATGACCTGCAGATGTGATCTAAGCTCGATCGTGCATAGACTTAAGCTTGTTAGTGAGCTATAGAGGACATCTCCAAGAAGGTAGCGGGGCACGATGAGGCACGTCTGACCTTCCTTCTCGTGGCCAGAAACTCAGCTTTAGGGTATTTCTGGGGTCCCCTTGGCTATGAGGGAGTCCATTCAGTCAGG
>CAUYSK010050733.1:0-27263 GCA_963575035.1 Avahi laniger | reverse complement strand
AATTGGTACTAACTGATCAACACTAGGGTGATCACATGGCAGAAATACTCTCCAGGGATTAGGGGGATGGGGGGTGAATCTACAACTAAAGGACACGGGGAGCACTAAAGGGAGGGAAGGGCACGCCTTTAACCTGCATTTGGGTGAGGCAAAGACATAAAGTGTAATTAGAATGTTTGTACCCTCACAATACCTTGGAATAATAAAAAAAAAAAAAAAAAAAAGAACTGAGGAACCAGACTCACTTTACAGTTGCTTGACAAGATAGACACTTCAGAGGAACTTACAGGTCACTGTCTACACAGTCAAGAGTTACATAACTTTTGCAAAGTGAAGATGGCTCCTCAGTTAAAAATTATCACATAACTCTTCGTAAAAGCCTAATGCGTAAGTGACAGGATGAATTTAAAATGTATTCTTGGGTGACCTAAAGTATATTAGTTTGTTAATGTCTTTATAAACATATTGATATTTTAATTACATGTTGACTTCAAGATTCCATCTCTTGTTACATTATTTAAATACAATTGCACCAGACATATGGTAAATTTAAATTTCTATGTAAAGTATGCTATATTCCTTAAACACAATTACACCGGATGACATAACATGACTAGGGTTATCTGTCTTCTAATTGATCCTGTATTAATTTTTGCAGACACCTAGATTTTCATTTGTCACGTAAGCTTAAAATGCATGACAGAGTTTATGATACTGAAAGGTATAAAAAAAATTTCTGTAACTTTTTATGTCTTTGTGACTTGAAGAACACAAAATATTTTTTGCCTCAACCTTTCTTCAATGTGTAAAAATGAGAAATTTATTTATTAACAAAGTCATATTTGAATGCAAAAAATGTACTTTTTTACTCTTGATTAAATTTTTGGACAACTCTGCCAATTGGCCCACAAAATATGGTTCTTATAAATACTGAAAGATTTATTTCAAGCTAATGTATTTTCCTCTTTGTCATATAAGGAAGTGTGTGAGTTGGTCATCGACTTTCAGTAATATATGATGTAAGCAATTTTATAATATTTTGTGATTTTATCATCAAAGCAATGTGAACTACTCAATTTCTTATTATATATTTAAATATAAAATATATATAACAAATATTTTTATAAAGATAAGCATAAAGAATGTCTTTATTTACAAAGTACAATGCATTACATTAAAGTGTATTACATTTTTAAAAAATACATATATCTTTAAAAGCTATGTTTACATTAATTTGTTGATGATAAAGTAATTTGGATATTTAAAGAGATATTCTTGCCAATTGTTTTTATTGCAAACTGAAGACTTGTTCCTTGATGTGTCTGTACAAATTTATGTTTTATTAAATAAAATTAATGTTCCCAGTTGTCTATAATGGAGGTTCATAGTAAGAAATTGTAACAAACTTGAATTTACATATGGCCACAATAAGCAAATAAGGATGTAAAATGTAGTCTATTCTATAATAACAAATTTACTTCCTCTTTACTGAATGAGAACACTCTCAACTCCAATCCAAGCCAAGTTTTAAACTAGGCTAAAGAAAACGTAAAGGCATGTGAGTACATAACAAAATTATAAAATTTTAAATGAAGGTGATTAAAACCAAGAATGCAGATCAAGTATCTAAAAGTACATAAACACAGATGTGAGTGAAGCCATATTCAGAGGTTGCAATTTACATTCAGAAAGGGGAAATACCAATGGCATGTACGCAAGCAGGATCATTGCAGAAATTCTCAAATGTAGTTAGAGAGAACTAGTTATTTCTTTCATACTCTAAAGTATGATAACATGCTCCTTAAAAGGGCATAAAGAATTAAAAATAATACTAATAATGCAAACTGCAGAGAATCTTTGTCACCCAGTCCTTACTGGTTCTACAGAGAAACATACAAAGGAGCTGAAGTTCAAATTCATACTGTGACCTCATTAGATTATAAATAGAGTGTGATCTCTCGATGATCTGATGTCAAAAGGTCTCACAGTTTCCAAGCTCCCAGAAAATCTGCCCTGGTCCCTCTTGTGCCCACCTCTTTTCAATCCCAAGGTTCTAGAATTTCTTTGGGAACCACTAGAATTTCATGTTGCAGAATTTGATTTTACATTGCTTGTGTTAAAATCTTTCATCCATCTATATTCTGTTATATAATTAATAGTAGATGGACATTCAAGTGGGTATAAGGACAATACAAAGCCATCTTCGTAAATGAAAATATCCCAGATGAAATATATTAAAGGTCCTTAAAATGTTTTCTGGAAGTCCAAAGCCCTCAAACAATAATTTTGAATGTCACAGCTTTTATACACATGAACATTTTATTATAATGGAAAAAATATTCTTGATAGGAAAATAATCATGATGCTTATTTACAATGATAGTTGAAGAAGCAATTAAGATAAGAATGCAAAATTCAGGCAGGCTGGCTTTTATGTCAGGATAAAGGCAACATCAGGCAAGAATCTAAACTCTTGTCAGATGTGTCATTTCAGGTTTGGGAGCAGGTGCACATAAATAAGGTAAAATATAAAAATGGCTTCCAATCACATTCCCGAAGGACTTATATTAAAGCCATTTAACTTTTCCATAGTTTTATTTCAGAGCTTGTCAGAAAAAATAGATTGGTTTCTGTCCCTTGTTACTGAAGAGGAGCATCTATAGAGCCAATAACCCAAAAAGTGAAGACTTTATGTTCACCTTCAATTTTCTGAGGAAATCCAAGTAAAGCCAATATCTAATAGTCATTCAAGAGAAAAAGACAAAAAGAGATGGTGAGAATGAAACAGAGAGAGAGAGAATAATAAATGTCATTTACCAGGTGTTTACTATCTACTGGGATCCGACGCTGGGCTATGTGATTTATATATTAACTCTGAATCCTCAGAAAAAATGCTCTAAGGTAGAAATATTATTATCATCATCATTCTCATTTTTGATATGAAAAATCTAAGGCACAGGTAATTTAATAACTTTCCCAAGGTCACATAGCTGATGAGTGAGAGAACCAGAAAATGACAAAAGGGGCCATCTGACTCCAAATACGCTGTTAGCAGCCAGACTATATTTGTGTGTGCTTAATGACATTTATCCAAAACAGTCCTCTTTATTTTTCCTATTGTTAGCTTCAGGAGAAAAAAAGGAAACACAGTATATGTAGTCATTCACTTTTGCCTTCATCTTTTTTTGGCGCTATTTAAGGTTCCACTTGAAATATTCTGTCTTAAATAAAATTCTCTAATCTTTGAATTTCATTTATCTCATATATAACTAATATATAATACGAATTACTTAGACTTTATAATTATAAAGACAGCTCATCTTTCTTTAGTAAACTCAAACTCTGAACCAAAAAGATATAACCTTAAAATTTTTCTCAGTACTAAAAGTAATATTAAAAAGAGTATGACAATTATGAAATAGAGGGAAGACACAGAAAAAAATATTACGCTTAATTAATGATTGGTCCCAGTGTGGCTATATCTCTTGTTTGCGAAAGGGTCTAGGGCAGAGATCAAATTTGCAAATGACACTGCTCTTTTACACAAAGACTTAATTGTAATGATATATTGATATAGTTGTACCTATAAAATATCAATTTGGAATTTTTAAATTTCTGGATTCAATCAGTTCATCAAGCAGACATTCCCTGAGAACTTGCAAGGTCAAAAATCACATCCTAATTGTAGAGGAAAAAAAAAAGAAAGAAAGGTATGCCTTCAAAGAGATCACAGTCTGCAGGGGAAAATAAGTGGTATTTAGTGAGTAAATACATGAACACAAAAAGAACATTTTAGTAGAGTGGTGCAATGTCTTATTTTCAAGACAGCTAGCATACCAAATATTAATATATAGGGGTAATAGATTCCACAGTCAATACTTCACAAGTTTGAAATACTTTTAATCCTCATTTCCAGTGGAAACACATTTCAGGTTGTTCAGATTTCAAACACAATTCTCTAAGACGTCAGAGAGTTCAAAGAAACCGAATGATTCTCATTAATATTAATTCAAATATATTTTTAAAGGAATTGCAGGTCTTCACTATAATTTTTTTATACTAAATTTAACAGGTCAGTTTCCTCAGGAAGCAAACTCTAAAGGTTGGCGTAAAAGATACTACTTGTTAAATATTCTCAGGACTAACATACGGTTAATTTCAAAAAAGCACAGTGACTATATATTAATTTTTACAGAGAAACATTCTTGTGTGATATAAACTGTAAATTGTTATACTTGTTTATAAAATGATTATATAATAAATCTGTATCATTTTCCAAAAAATTCTCTGGGTTCTCGCTGAATTCTTTTCTCCCAAAGTTTTTCATTAAACAATTGAACATCTGATCTCACTTCATCGTTGCTGGGAAGGCCAACTCTGTGGAGGAACTGTCAGGTCCTCATCTACACAGCCCAGGGCTATGCAGGGTTATGCATTCCTAGGAGACAGGGCCATTCTGATGAGATGCGCTGTCTGTCCAGTGACAAATGAGACTTGGGGGTTTAATGCCCTGATGTCACAAATGTTTCCACTTACTTATTTGCAATAAATCTTCCTAATCCTGACTAAATTTATAATGAAAACTTCCCCACTAAGATTCTATCTAATGGGAATTTTAACAAAAATGTTATCTAGTTTTAAAATGATAGACTTTTTGAACTTGATTAGAGTATTGTGATTATGAGTCATACAAATTTCAAAAGAAGCAAGCAAAATTTTAGCTAAAAGTTATTTAAAATTATTTTAGGATTCAAAAATGCAGAAAGTTATCATAATCATTATCATATTGTCCAAGTATGCTTTTGTCCCAAGGGAAGATGATGATCAGATCTAAGGACTTTACTCATTCGTTGTCCAGTCCTTTGCAGAATTGTCTGATGGGAGAAGCAGTCAAAAATCATTTTTATCCTCAGTTGACATAGTGCCTGGATCACTTATGTAGGGAGCACACTATTGTCTTTGACATCATACTCTCTGTCAGCATCTGGAGTCTCTTAATTTCTTAGAGTGAAATCAGAGGACAGGTATTAATAGCATTCTACCAACTTTTTCAGAAAAAACATAGAAGCAAAGAAATACCATCTACCATCATTCATGATCCTATTACCACAAAATGAGTATTTTAATTAATGTTATTTCATCTCAGAATCATCATTTACTATGGATGTCTATGCATCTTTTATAAAATGAGTATATGTTAAGAAATTAAACTAGTGTTGTCATAATCATCTTTACTATTTTCATGACTCAGCAAATTATTTAGAATTTACTGCTAGCATGTATCTGCCAAGCTTGCAGTAATCCTTTATTTAATGATGATGTGTTCCTATGAGATAATTACCGCATAATGCTTTCTTATTACATTGTTGCTGTTAATCTCATACTAACCTTAGAAACTCAGTCTCATGATAATATGGTATTTTTTATCACTCATTTTCAGTTAATTTTCATCTCAGTGAAGGCCATTCTCTCTTTTATTTCAGCTATATATGCATATTTTAAAATATTTTTATAAATTTTTTCCATAGAAATTTGAACACAAAAAGCACAAATCTTTAACAAATCTATATCTTCAAATTCAAGACCAATCGACTATGCCATATTAATATTTGTGTTGCCATAACAGATATCTGTGATGTTCACCTCTATGGAAATGACATACAATTTTATTTAACATTTCTTCTCTTTGAAAGTCCTCAAATTATATACTTCTGCATTTTTATAGGCACTAAGAAAAGACATGCTTAACACAGTTTGTGGAATTAGGCAACACAACCACCAGAGTTCTTGCCTATGCTCTGGGAATATTAGAATATTGGGAAAAGTTTGATAACTTTATTATAAGTCAGAGAGTCCAGGGATACTTAAAATATTAGCCTGTACCTTTCCTTTTATTTGCATAGGGTCCAGAAATTCGATGAGGAAGAATTTGAAATTAGTCTTTGTATTAGTTTATACATATTGGATTACACATTAGTTTCTACATATTATGTTTGTGTACATAGAAATCTCATAATCTTTTTAAATAATACTTTTGGTGATTTAAAATAAAACTGCTTCATTAAATAGTATTTTAACAATATTTTCCAAATTTTAATGTCTTCATAATTATCCATCTTAATTGTAATAATAATAAATGTTTTCACCCAAATGCATTGACCTGTAGGTTTTTACATGGCATTATTTTTGTTCGTTTATTTACTGACATGTTATCTGTTTTCAAAAAAAAAGTTTTAAAATAGTTTAAAACAAGTGAAAGCCACAATTAGGTTGGAATTTTTTGCCCCAGTGCATGCAATACCTTTGAGAGTAAAGAATTATGAAAGTTTGATGTTCACTGAGTTATGTTGGCTGTAAAATTTCTGAGCCCTTCAGTAGATATAAATAAATAAATTATAAATTTGAAAAATAAATCACCTTTGATCACAGTTGTTGTAATTCATTATTTTATATGAGCCAGTTTCTGGTTCTATTTGGCACACTATAGAAAATGCATTAAAAATGGATTTATTATTTTACTATGATGAACATTATGTGGTAATAATAAGCAAAAACATGTAATAACTCCTCCAGTTTTTACAGATGTTTAAGGAAGAATGCAACAGTCCTGCCACAGTTTACTATTTCAAAACCCAAAGTTATTCTTAATAATTTGGTAATATATAGCACCAACATTTGGAGTAATCTCCACTTTCTTCTCACAAACAATGGCCGAGTAGCATCTGAGAAAAAAATGCAGAGAGAAATCTCTTTAAAAAAAACAAAAGACAAAACCAGAAACTTTTATTTGGGACATTGATGCATCCTTATATATAGATAAAGATATTTATATCTCTACACAATGCTAAATATTTTCAGTTTAAATTACATACAACAAATAAAGTAGTTTCAAAAACTATAGCAATTCACCGTAACTAATGGGTAACTAATCAAAAATTTTTTAAAAATTTCCCTATATATTTTATTATACATGTAGCAAGGAACAATAGTACACAGGTATTAAAATCCATTAATGACACTTGTGTCTTTCTATAACCTTGGCTTTTGTCAAGCCCCATTATATTACAGGATTTGTGAACTGTATCTGATTAAGAAAAGTGTGTTTGTGCAGCAGCTGTATCGTTATACGCCACTACTTCTTATGACACAACATGTTTTCAGAAGTCTTTTTATTCATAATGTACATCAAAGGGAAAACTATTCTCAGGGCCATGGAAAGTCACTAATTAGAGATGACATTTATACTAAAGGACAATAAATTCTTTCCAATTCTGTAGACAGCTTTAATTTCACAAACTTTTTGTTCACTCTCAAAGGATTCAAAGCAATTAAATAAATCAAAGAGAAAAAAAAGAAAAGATTCTCCTGCAAGGATAATAATAAACACATCAGTGGTAAAAGTCAGGGAACCACCTTCTTTTTCTTTGTATGAAACACACATACAGAAATAAATTTATTATATAGAAATAAGTATAGAAAAAAACTTATATAGATACAAGAATTTTACCATTTCCCTAAGTATCTTTACTTTCTCCCTGGCTGACTGGTCACACGCCTTGTAGAAATTCTTGAGGTGGCTCCAGCAGGGCACACCTGAAGGACCTAGAGCTCATGGTCAATGTGACAATCTGTGTTTGAACCTAGGGTCTTATTTCAACTATAGACATTATTTCACTAACGACATTTCAAATTTGTGGTTCCAAAAAAGAGACACATTTACATGTATCAAAGGAATTCATGGAACAAATCATGGTTAAAAGGAATTTCTTCCTTTGCCCCCCCCCCAAATCTATATACTTTGTGAGCAAGTCAATAGATAGCTTATACTCTGGGAGGCAAATATTTAGCCCTCCTCCATCTGGAGACAGGCTGAGCTCTGATCTTTCAATAGAGCTGGGCGAACTTGGGCTTAAGGCACCATCTAGTGCTGAAAAGGAAGCAGTGACTTAGTGGGGAAAAAAGAAAGATATTTAACAGGTAAAATACAAAGAACCTTCAAAGAAATATTTCCAATTAAAAAACAGAGAAGACTGCAATAAATAATTAATCTTTTGATGCTAAGACACAGATGTATATACACAAGGGACAACAGCAAACAGGGAACCATGAGCTCCCCAAACACACAAAGCAAGAAACCAACGACTGACCCTGACGAGCTGGCTGTATGTGAACTTTCTGACCAAGAATTCAAAATAGCAGTTTTACGGGAGTGCAGTAATCTCCAAAGTAACATGGTAAAGCAATTCAGAAATCAGCAAAAATATTTAAAAAAGATATTGAAATAATAAAAAAAGAAATTTTGGAAATGAGAAATACATTGATGAACAGAAATTCATTAGAAGATTTGAATGGCAGAATGGATCAAACAGAGGAAAGAATCAGTGAGCTCAGAGACAGGCTATTTGAAAATACATACAGGATAAAAAAGCAAAAAATAATAATAAATGGAAAGAAAGATCACCTATAAGGTACAGAAAATTACCTCAATAGACAAAATTTTTAAATTATTGGTGTTCAAGAGGGAATTAAGCAAGAGTAAGGGGTAGAGAGTATACTCACAGAAATAATAACAAAAACTTTTGCAAAACTAGAGAAAGATATAAATATATGGGTACAGGAAGTTCATAGAACATTCAACAGATTTGATCCAAATAAGACAATCCCTACAGCAAATAATAACCACACTCTCAAATGTCAAGAACAAAGAGAGACTCCTAAATGCAGGAAGAGAAAATAAGCAAATAACATATAAAGGAGCTCCAGTTCATCTGGCAACAGACTTCTCAACAAAAACCATACAGGCCAGATGGGAGTAGAACAGCATTTTCAATGTGCTGAAAGAAAAAACTGCCATTCAAGAATACTGTTTCTAGCAAAGTTCTCCTTCAAATATGATGGAGAGATAAAGTCTTTTTCAGAGATAAAGTCGAGAGAATTTACCACCACCAAACCCATCTTACAAAAAGTGCTAACGGGAGTTCTTTAATCTGAAAGGAAAAAAAACACTAATGTGCAAAAAGATAACATTTGAAAGTATAAAACCTGCTAGTAAAATTAAGTACACGACAACCCCAGAATACTCTGGTACTATAACTGTGATGTGCAACCCAAGTATAATGCTAATATGAAGTCTAAAAGACAAATCTATCAAAAACAATAACAGCTATAGCAAATTATTAAGAGATAGATAATATAAAAGTATATTAAATGCTAACAAATCAACATTTCCAATTAGGCCTTCTATCCTCAAATCACAGTAAAGGGGTCTTCTGCTTGAAATTAGACTAACAGTCTTAACATTTCTTAGCATTAGGCAATAAGCAATAACAGTAATGCTCTCAGCCACACAATAAGGTCATAACTTAGTCTTGTCATTACCACTAACTGAAACTCCTCTATAATCTAGATTTGTCAGTTCTACTCTTTGACCTCCAGGTCTCACTCCCTCTAGTACTCTTATGCTAACAACAGTTTGTCCACATAATGCACATGAATCCGCTGATCCTACCAGCATCTCATCATTTATCACTTACTGTCTTGGTATCTCTGTTTTGTGTTTACCCAGTTTAAA
Organism: Avahi laniger; assembly: GCA_963575035.1. NCBI lineage: Eukaryota > Metazoa > Chordata > Mammalia > Primates > Indriidae > Avahi > Avahi laniger. Next base: position 17,693 of record CAUYSK010050733.1, on the reverse strand, counting down.
TTCCGCAGGTAATCTTTATAATCATGTCCTTTTAGACACCCTTAATTCATCATGACAATTTGTCTACTCTTTTGACAAAAATTATTACTCCTTTTAAATCCAATTCCTCAAAATATTCTGTGTCTGAACCCCCATAGCTAAATGTGTAGTTGTAGGTCCAGTTTCCATCTAATATGTGTTTTAGAAAGAGTGAGCTGAGAAAGATATTGGAGGAAATTATAAAAAAAAGAGAAACATTTTCAAAATAATATTTATCTGCAAATTAAAAGAGCTCACCAACTTCCTATCACCACAAATGATAATCTCTTTCAGAGACTGTAATTCTGAAATTTGAGAAATAGAAACAATAAAGAAAAAAAATCCTAAAAGTAGCAAAAGGAAAAACAAAACAAAAAGCAAATTGTATATAATGCAATAGAATAATCATACAACCATTTAAGAGTAATACTGAGACACAAAATACAGTAGTTTATGGCTTCAGAAGACTGAGAACAATCAACCCAATTGATTACCAATCTAGAACTCCATTCCCAGGAGTCCATCAAGGTTGAGACAACAATTACTTTTCTGACATGTAGGGCTTTACAAAATCCTTCCATCCCATGCAGCCTTTCTCAAGAAACTACTGTAGGGAAAGCAACCTACAAAAAGGAGTAAGTTACACATGTAAAAGATCCAGGACATCAGGACCCAATAGCGGAGGTGTGAGGCTAGGAGCTGGTGTTGGTGAAGGGAGACTCCAGGTCTCTGACTGTGTGGCTGACTGTGGGTCACCAGGACAGACTGAAGCAGCTTCAGAAAGAGATGAAGCAGATCAATTACTTGTTTTCTTCAACTGTGATAAGAAGGCTTTTGCAGTTTCTTCCAATGTATTAGGAGAAGAAGGAAGGTAAGCATGACTGTGGGTTGGGGTAGAATTACAAAATGATATTCTCATGAAACAGTAGGAAATAAATAGGTAATTTATGAGAGTCATAATCAATAGTAGCAGTATAGGCATATTAATTAGCAATAGGGAGGTAAATACCAGAAGAAACCAGTAAATAATTTAAATGAGTTTGTCTCTCTGGCACAGACCTCAGTAGGCTGGAGCTTGGAGTGGTTGGGCATGTGATATTTGTTTTAATTATTAGTAGTATTTATGTTAGGTTCTTAGTATCATTTGGGTTTAAAACATGTATTACTATTACTTTGCTAAAACCATGATGCATTTCTTAGAAAGTGAGTCATGAGAAAGTGTTATTTGTTATCGTCAGTCACTTTGGTAAGATACCTTAACAATTTAGCAGTTAAGATGAACAGAGGAATCAGAGGCACGGAGCAGTGCTCAGAATTGATTCGAGATGCAAATTGTTTGGTTTTAGAATGGAGTAGATGACAATAGATTTGTATCCTTGAAGTAGATATTTCAGTGGATAAAGAGAATTTGATGATTTGCATGAATGGAGACAGGAATAACAGAAGAATGGAGCCAGGTTCCAGGGAAGATTAAGGAAAATGGGCTCAAAATCATGAGTAGAAGATTTATACCCTATAGTAGTGTAATAACAACCTTTAATTTAAGGTTTATTTTATTCCAGTCACAAAACATCTCATTTTGTCAGCACAATAACTGTATAATGCAGTGTTTATGGTTTCCATTTTAAACAATAAAACCTGAATTCTAGAGATTAAGTTGTAGAGCCAGGATCTTAACTGTCTCAATCCTAAACCTGTGAAGCCAAACTTTCTAAATCCCAGTTTTATCAGGAAATTGTAAGGAATAATAACGCCTCTTTCATTAGGTTATTTTAAAGATGATTTAAAATATGTTAAGAGCATAGTGTCACAGCTGAACAAGAATGAATGCTAGCAATTATTTAGTTCTCATTATCATTTCTACTGTCACTATTAATATTCCAACTTCTTATTTGCAAATGAACAGTTACAAAGAAAAATAAGTCTGATGAATTAGAATTGAACTTGTAGCACATTCACATTATTTTGCATGTCTAAAATATCATTTCCAGGCTATGAAATTACTTTAGAATCATACCAGAAATAAATATCAGGTAATTTCTTGTCCAGTAAAAACACAAAATGGAAAGAAGATCATGTATACTTTTTCAGATCAGAAGTTTGAACAGATTTAAACAATCACAACTAATCTCATATGTTTGCCAGAGAACACTAAAAGTTTTGCATAAAATCCATTAGTAGCTGGACTCACAAAATATTGACCAAAGTTACAATTGAAAATTAATATTTGCTTTTAGCCTTAGTACTTAAAAATGTTGTGGGTATGCATGGGTACATTTAAGTATATGACATACACTTGTACAGAAAACTATGCAGTAATGCACACCAATATTATTTTTATATGCTAATGAGTTTGTGACTAGGTGTCCATGAAGCAAGGAGACCAAGACACTAGTCTGTCATGTGATATAAGACATCAAAATGCACGGTTAAAGTCACTTTTAGTTATTGAGTTCTTGATTATTTTTCAGTTTCCAACTTCTGAAAAATCAATTTTCAGAGACAAAGTAACCTTCGATATCGGAAGATTCTTTCTTCTTTCATCTGAACTTCAAGTCACAGAAGCCACTTACAATAGCAAAATTCACTCTCTTAACTAAAATTGAGGAATAATAATTGGAATGAAAACCCAGAGAAATGTATGACAGCAAGACTCTACTTCAGTGATAGCAACCGGATGATACCTGCATGTATGTCTACCTCCTGGAATTAATTCTGATATACCTCTGAAATCATACTATTGCTACTCTTTCTAATTCCATCACATGCATTTAATCTCTCTTCACTTCTTAATTTCTTTTTTAAGTATCAATGTGATAAAGAACTTACACAACCTGTCAGAGAATAAAGTTATATAAAACATTACCAGTAAGTTACATGATGTATACAATCAACTATTTCTTTGTCTCAAACTCATTTGTTACATAGATTGTATCCACTTTCTATTAACTTATTAATTTAAAAGTGCTTGGATAATATGAAAATAACTTAGTCCCAACCTGAAGAGCACATAGTGTTTAAACAAAATAACAGTGCATAGATGGAACTTGCTATTCCAATGGATAACTTAGTAAAAACTATCCATAAAGTAAATTGAAATCAAAATATGTAGTCCAAGCATAGATCATACATTATGTGAAAGTGAGTGTCAACTGCTATGCAAGGCGTACATAAACCTCACCCCCTCGCAATGATATTGTACTAAAAGCAAAACAAGAAGCATTTGCTCCTTTAATAACACAAAGAAATTCTAGCAGAGAGTCCTAGGCTGAATGTGAATGTGACTGAAAGAGACAGGATTCAGACACTCCTCATCTTTTCTCAAATGTCTCCTGATGACTAGCAAAATGACACAGCTTCTATCCTTACAGGGAAGTTCTTGGAATTTTACCAAATCACCTCTCTCCTTTCTTAAAGCTTTAGGTACTATCCAGGAGACATACTGTTTCTCTCCTTTTCATGCAACAATTTTACACTTGAATTTGTCAGCCTCTTTACTTAGTTCTCTTACATTATCAGAGATACTTTAGGGGCGGAAGGGCAGAAGAAAATCATGATGATGGAATCACTTTGGTACATTTGACAACCTTCATAAGGCAACGATGCTTAGTCAGAAGCCTTAAATCCACAAATAAGCCAAAATCTTAATATAAATACACAACAATAAAACACCATTAACAAGTTCAAAATTTTAATAGAGCTTGGAGGCTTTTAATTTCAGCAAAAACATTAACTTTCTTTTGAAAGTCTAGGTTAAAAGTTATTTCCACAGGACTTCCTAGTGCCTCACAGTGTAATTTAGAGCAAGTCTTACTAATCTTTCATTTCCACATAAGTAAATGGAGAACTGTATTTAAAGAAAGATGTTGCAAAGTCCTTCAATACAAAATGATGTTTGTTGAAGTAAGAACTTGCTGAATCATGTAGATATTTTAAAGGAATCCCCACATAGTAGCAGAGAGCACTAAAATCTAACACAGAATCATGTAATGCTCATATTCTAAAGATATGATGACTACTATGTTTAAAACTGAAATTTTATATGTTATGCTGATAGTCAACAGAAACACAATGAATAAACTTTATACTGTAAAACAGGGTAAAAAGTCAGCTTGGCTTTTTAAATAAAGATGTGTTCCTCTTGTCTGTCTTCTTGTCTTAAAAGAGATACATAAGAACAAAGTAAAAACTACATAATATATTTAATGTCATGCTAAAATATAGGACATAATGCTCACGGCTGGGCTATTTTCTCTCCCTCTTCCTAAACTTTTTTCTTTCTCTCTTCTGCATGGACATAGAATTATTTCTGAACCTAGTACCACACTTATCTGTAAGAATCCTTCCCGTCATCATGAAACATCTTCTCAATGTCTCAAGAGTTATGCCATTCATATATTATCAATTGATATTATACTCTGTACTATGTATATATATGACCACATGTCTATATGGCTATTGACATATATACACACACACACATACACACACACACGTATACATTTTTACTCTCCGAACTAACTTCTAAGGTGCTATATTATCTCCTATAGTCCTAATTATATTTGTACAAAAGGGCAATACACAGATACACACACAACATAACTAATGAAATTGACTATTTGATTATTTAATCATGTTTTCTTCTTCTATAACAAAGTGATATACTGATTAAAAAGAAGAGATACAAATAACTTGTTTTTATTAGAGTGAGTTTTATATTATCATTATACATAAACATATCATTGAACTGGAAGTTAAACAAGAGGAAATGGACTTAAGACACAAAGAATGTTTTAGTTGGTATTTATAACAAATTTTCTTAGAATAAAGCCATACTTATGGAAAAAGTCTATACCATACATGATTGGATTAATAATTTCCTTCATCTTTGTAGTTAGTTTACTAAGCAATATAGATTTCAAAAATTATACAAGTTGAAAAATGGAAGTAAGTGTCAAAAGGATAATTAATATACTTCTTTTAATATTGTTTCTTGAAACTGTCAATATTTCAGCGGGGAATATTTCATCTGTTGATTTTGATTGGTAGGACCCATGGTCGATGGAATATACAGATTTAGATGTCTCTACGTATTAAGTGTCAAGTATAGGACAGGAAAATAAATTATCTTACAAGTTATGTGATAACCCTTAGTACATAAATATTTGCTTCTGGGCACACAATTTGATGTCTTTGTAAAATTCAAACTGTAGGAGGAACACTAGCAAGATGTTTAAAATGTTTAAAAATGTTTAAAATGTTTAAAAAATCATAGAGGTTGAGCAAGAAATAATGCAGTTCAAGTAAAATTAACAATATATTTCCCCTTTGCAACATTCCTTGACAGATGGAGTCTATCTGTTCATCTGTATGACTGATCAATACCAGAAAATCATTCTACAATCAAGGAAGAATAGTTAATATGGTTATGGGCTTACATAATTTATGGATTACACTTTTAAGAATTTCATATAACTGACCATTTCCACTCATTCAGAAGCGATCATTTGGTGGCTGTGAGCATTGGTGCCAAATTTCATATCTGAAATGATTAAGGGAGGAGTGGGACTATCAATACTTTTTTCTGTTATTTCTTCCCCAGTAAAGTTCCACGTTTCCTTATTATTAAAGCTAATTTGTTTTTCATTTAGAGTAAGAAATATTGACTCAGTTTCTGTAAAATGAAGGAAAAAAATTTTTGAAGGATACAGAGGTAGTTCACAGAAAACAAGATACCACTAAGCCACAAAAACTTGAAAATACCATCAATCTTAGAACCTCCAGGGTACTTAGCAGTAGAGTTTACCTATGTCCCCTTAGGACATCAATCATCATTAACCTACCTTGGTGCAAAGTATTTTAGTTCAAGTCACAAATTTCTGAGAGAACAAAGCTGATTGGCCTAATATGCATCAGGCAAACCACTCACACATGAACGGCAGGCCTTTGAATAAATATAGCTTCTGGGTGCCCATACCTATATATTCATTTATTGGAATCATTATGAGAGAGGAGAATCATGGTGAATCAGGTAAAGAGTCTAATTGGTGCTTAAGTGGAATGACATCTTTTGTACTTTATTATCATTAAGGTGTATCTAGATAGGTAAATAGTAAGAAATAAAGAACAATTAATGTAAACTATCAGGAATTTCAACCCTGCCTCTCATCTAAAGCACTTACTGCTCCAGAATGAGCATATTTTGAAAAATAATGATATTTGGCATTTTTAATGTTCCATTGCCAAATAAAACAAAAACCCACAAAGCAAAAAATCCAATATAATATTCTATATAAACGTATGTACATGTATTGTGCAATGTATCTTATCATTTCCCTAGCCAGCATCCATTTTTTCTCCTTTGTACCTGAACATCTGTTTTGTTCAAGTGTTCACACTTTCCTTCATGCATATGCATCAAGAGAAGATGACATGATCTCTGTATGGGAAAGGGGGGGTGACAAACCTGAAGATATCTCTACTTCCTTTACCAGTGATCAGTTCAGAATGTGAAGAAAATTACCCATTTTCTATATTTATATATTTATTGTCATAAACAACTTTTTTACAATATCATCTTGCTATCCATTTAAATGTTATAATGCAACATCCCCATGTAACCCATCCTGCTCTTCAGGAAAGAATAGAGATATAATTAGAGTGTGCCTTGAAGCATTCGGAACATTCATCATTCAAATCTCTTTCAGTAATCAAAATGCCTCTTTGCCCTTGCGATATGCTTAAACAAGATGTATTGCTTATTAGTTTATACAAATTTCATATGTTTATGTGTTTAGGGCTGGAAGAATTTCTGATACCATCTCATTTTCTGCTCTGCTTTCAGGCAGAACCAGCTCTAGCACATCTCAGGAAAAAAATGTGTTTTTTATGCAGATGAGTTTGTGGTTGGCTATGTCATAATATACTTATATAGCTCTTTAAATATATTGTATATGTTTAAATAGCTGCAATTATGAATATATACTTTTAAACCAATAGTAAACATCCAAACTCTAGAAAAAAATTCAGAACTTCAGTAAATATTTAATGTAAAAATCCCAGAAAATTATACATCACAGTATTTTAGTTTAAAAGATTTTTAGTGAATTTGGGGTATATCCCAGAGGGTTCTTAGGATAGGGGGAATTTTGGAATTTGATATAACATAATAACCATAATAGTAGCAAAAATATTATCTAATAGTTATTAAGCACTTTTGATGTCCCAAATATTCTCTAAACATTTTACATAAATCAGATTTAATAATCTAAGACCACAAAGGTAAATGTTGTTAATATTCAATTTCTGCACATGAGGAAATAGACGTAGTCCAGATCATTAACTTATTTGAACTCTCAAACTATTATAACAAGCGCTGAAGTCATATGACAACAAAACAGCATTCTCTGCTCTCTCTCTATAGCATAGAGAGAGGTCACCACTCTCACAAACAGCAGCAGAGATGGACAGGTGTGCTTTCTAGACTGATGTACTGTTTAGCAAATTAACTCCTCATATGGAGAGAATTTATGATCTGACTGTAACAGTGCCTCAGGAAAAAGAGAGACTAGGTGAGGAATCAGTTAGCTATAAAAGAATAGTGACATTCTTCAGCTGATGAGAGTGAAAAACAGAACCATTAGGTTTAAGGATATCAGTTAAATGGACTTTAGCAAAAGCATTATTATGAGGGACAAGGGAATATTAAGTTGCTTAATTTAATTATCTAGCTATATGTTTCCCAATAGAGAAGTCACTCCACGGTTTGGAAAAAAGGGAAATTAATTTAGAACCTCAGATGATTTTTAAAAAAATATCCTAGATATTCGAGTCAACGTCAGAGCCAAAAACTCTTTGGTGGTCCAGACATGACTTCTATTCTGTCCATAGTGACATGTTATGATTATACATGAAGGTATGTAAATGATTACAGAAGAATTCTTCAAAAAATCATTATCTTTTGATATGTAATTAGATTGTATAAAAGTCCAATTTTAAAATAATTAATCCTGATGACTAAGGCAAGTTCAGAAATAATGATGCCTTACAACTATTATGCACCCATAAAAATTAAAAATTAAAAAAAGGGCTGGGTGCAGTGGCTCACATCTATAATCATAGCACTTTGGGAGGCCAAAGTGGGAGGATCGCTCGAGGCCAGGAGTTTACTTCCAGCCTGGGCAACACAATGAGACCCCATCTCTACAAAAATAAATAAATTAATTAAAAATTAAAAATTAGCTGGGCATGGTGGCACCTGCCTATAGTCCTAGCTACTCAGGAGGCTGAGGTGGGAGGAATGGATTGAGTCCAGGAGTTGGGAGCTGCAGTGAGCTATGATCAGGCCGCTGCACTCTAGCCTGGTTGGCAGAGCAAGACTGTCTCCAATCAATCGATCAATAAGAAAATTAAAAAAAGAAATTATGATGTCATTTTAATTCATATAAGGAAGGTGGAATTAAGGATAAGTAGAATGATATTTAAGGCAACTAAATAGTGTCTTGACAGGTGGCTCCACATTTAGGCTAACTCTACATTGTTAAAACACAAAACCCTTTCTGTAATATAGATAGGTAGATAGATAGATAGATAAATAGTACTAGTAATACTTGTTCCGTTTACTTACAGTAACATCAAACTTTGCGTGTATTGTACTTCTCCTATTCCATGATCATTTTGAAAATGTTGCTTCCCCTACACAAATCTCCAATAGTAAAAATAAGTCAGTGGTACTACATAGCTGCATTTCATTATCCACCCCTCCCAAAAAAAAAGCTGTTCTCTTACAGGCTACAACTTGTACGGCATGTCACTTACCTTAGCGAGTGCCAAAGCTCCCGTAATACCATACCATCCTTTCATTTAAAAGAACACATAGAACATTGACTATCTAAATCTAAATAACTTTCCACTGTCCATCAGGTGATATCCACTCGTATGGGGGACAATTAGAGATGAAAAGAAAAGTTATCACTGGCACATCCATAAGGGCAACTGCCAGATCCCCATCTCCATAATCAATAAGTACTCAGGCAAATACTCAGAAATCTAGGATCTATTTCTTTCAGTTTTCCCCACTTCACTCTTCAACAGAGATAATAAGAACAGAAGCCTATAAAACACTATAGAGGAGAACAATGCTATAAACACAACCACTTTTTAATATCTTTGATATGCTGCTTAAACTTAATCTGTCAAAGGATGAAATGTTGCTTAATATGTGATCTAATATGAAGTCATAGAAGGGACATTTGCCTTTGAATTTATACATGCCTTCATTTGAGTTCCAATTCAACAACTTTTAAATTATGAGACTTTGGGGCAGTACGTGTTCTCAATAAGTTCATTTTCATCCCCTGTAAAACTGACATAAAAACATTATTGTAGATAAATTTTGTAAGATTAAAAGGTAAAGTATGTTCAGTAACTCTTAAACAAAATAGGGGCTTAAAAATTGCAAATGTCATAATTATGCTTACTTTATTGGTTCTTAAAAACAATTGATCATTTGAAAATAATTCTCCCAAATGAGGACGATTGAGATCAGTAAGATTATTTCCTACACAGTAAATCTTTCTGGAGATGTTTTCTAAAATATAATTAAGACAATCTTCATTTTTAGTAAAGTTACTTTTGAGCATGCAAATATTTTAAATAGAAAAAATATAATAAAATTGGCATTCACAAAATTCAGAAAATCCTCAAAACTCACAAAACCAAAAGCTTTGAATCTAATAAATTCCTTCTGGAACCCTACTTTAAAATATAAAGACATTTTGAGAACAATATGTAGTGGACAATAACAAACACTGTAGTCCCATAAATACAAATGAGCACCCTGTAATGCCTGGACTCACATAACACCTGCTCTGAAATTAGACAAAATCACAATCTACTATCATGAAAAAACTCTTGAGTAACAAGCCTCAACTTCAAAATCACATTTGAATGAGAACATGAACTTTTAATGAAACTTTATAACTTGCCAGTATCTATTATGTTTATCTGTATTTTCTGTGAGAATTTAATCAGAGATATCTGAATAAAAGAACAGATGGAAGCTTTATTTAAATTTAGAGAGAATGGATACCACATGATGAGTTCAATAAAGAAATTTAAATAAGTTTTTAATCTTGTATAAATTTTATTTAATGATGCATTCAACTTAGGAATTCTAAAATAGCAAAAAGACTATGTAATGACAAATCCCACCTATGTTTCACACTTGTATGCATAAAAATACATTCTGAGAACAGAGAAATTTTCAAAGTGTTTTCTAAGGAATATTGAACTTCCATTATTGATTCAATTTATTATTTTTTAAAAGTCCAACTTGTCCTAAAAAAGAAAAATAAATCACTCATGATTCCAGGTGAGAGGAAAAAAGAATTAAGGTTGAATGTGAAGATGAAAATGTATTTTATATAAATATTTTAAACATATTTCTCTTTAATTACTATTCTTTTTTTTTTTTTTTTGCATTTTCTGTTATTGTTTTTTGTGTATCCTCCTCCCTGGTTTAATTTTAGGATTTAAAGAAAATTAATTTTTGCCTTGCCTCTTTTTTTTATATCATGAGGAATATAAAAATGATGTTTCCCTTTTAATGATTTTCTTTATTGGTTCACGGCATATACCCATAAGGCATCATAGAGGTGATAGAAGCTAAAATATTTACATGAATTAATAAATATGGAGTAGTATCAATGCTTATTAATAGAAAATAACAACAAAAAGACAGAAACTTGAGGATGTCTGACCATGAACGGGCTACACCGAATGAGAACTAATATTACATGACTTGTCCTCAGAGAGACCTCTGCAATTGAGGTTGCTCAGTGCATAGAACTTAAGCAGAAAGCCTCAAACTTTGGCTTGAGAGTCAGCACATGGCATTAAGTGGAAACCACAGGGGCAGGGATTTGAGAGAAGAACTCTGATAAAGAAAAGAGCTCCAGCAAAAGGAGCCCCAAAATGTACATCCAAGCCCTGCCCAAATCTTTACATTACATCTAAACTGTGCATGCATATGGAAAATTCCAGTTTTCTCAGTAACACCCCACAGCAAAGAGCTTAGCAATTACAGCTGCTGTACAGGGAATATTTTGTTTTTTTAGGTTCAAAAGGTTCTCTGACTGCTAGAACAAGGACCGAACACTTAAAAGGAAGGTAAAAGACGCTAGAAAATTAAACATTTTCTTACATGCAAAGAAACAGGGAAAAGTCACCAATGGTTGAAAGAAAAGCAGTTAAAAGAATATAAATCTTAGGTGATCTTTATAAATAAACATTTAGTGACCTACTGAGAATTAAGGGCACAATAATTGGCCAAATGGAAATTATCTATAAAAATGGAAAGTAAAAAACAAGACAAAATAAAAATGGAAACTAGAACCAAAAAGGTAATAATTGTGCCAGATGACCCTGTTCCTCTTTTTCTTTTTACTCTTCCTTTCTTACTATTTTCCTCTACTTCTGAAAAATTCTGTTCAAGAGTGTGTAGGAAGTACAACCACGGTAAGCATCTGTGCCTAGGTGAGGAGAGAATCGGTGGTAGTTGGCATGGGATTTAAGAGCCTATGTGGAATGAGAATAGAATGTGGGTAGGACGGCACCCAGCTGAGGGATGTTGAATAATGACTAAGAGAGGAGGGCGTTCCCCATAGTGTGGCAGCCTGCCATGTAATATGAAAGTATGAGCCAGTTGGGGAAAGCCTGAACTTGGGAGTGTGGACCACTGTATGCAGTGGAAGATGTAGCAGAGTGATAAGGGTATAGACACAGGAGGGAGTGGCACACAGCACGAAGTCAAAGCGTATGCATATTGTGGAAAGTGTGCAGGAAGGCTGTCCAAGGCTGAGACATTAACGTCTAAATGAAGTATGATAGATATCCTCTTAAAAAGATGATTCTATACAAGGTGTTGGAGCCTGTGTGGTGCAAGGATGTGTTCTCCCACGGAAAAGCAATGTCACATGGGATGTCAGAACCCTAGTGTGATGAGGAAAACACCCTTCCTCTATAGAATATATTTTCAAAGAATAGTGACAGACAAAAAATAAATGTTTTGTTTTGATAATATTCTGTACATCATGCTTGTTCAATGTCCTGGTTATATATATCTTATTCATCAAGTCTTTGCACATCTATTTAAAGAAATGTGGAAAATGGGGCTGAGACAACAAAGTAACTTTCCCAAGGTCACACAAGAAAAATCCAAGAGCAGAACTTATTCCTTTTGAATCCATAGTACAATGCCCACTTTGTTACTACCCACTGTGCTTTAAGATCAGTTTTCCAAACACTAATTATAAAATCATTCCATATGAATAAATATTAAAATGTGGACAATTTTTAATGTTTATGTCCAATATGTTGACTTTATATTTTTGGCTCAAAGATCATGGCCAATTGCTCACTAAAGATCAAAAACAAAAGCTATTTTTTTATGACACTTCATAAAATACAAAAGAGTTTTTATATGCTGTATCGACCTTAATAAAAATTAGCTTAGATAATTTAAATTTTATTGCATTTTTATTATAGAGGTGCTACATTTAATAGAAAATTTTCTAATACAATATATGTTAGTCTATATATATCAAGCTCAAATAAAATATTTTTAAATATTTTACTATAAAACATTTCTCTCAGTTGAATTTGTCTCTTAAGAAAATAGCAATCTGTTGATGAGTGCTAAGGTGTGAGAAACTGACTTGTAACCTTCTCCCAAGGTAGCAACATTACAAATGATGAGTTTATTTGCTCATAAAAATCACTTTGAAATGGCAGCATTTTAGGTAAGACAGTTGAAGATACATAATTCTTTCTGATCAAATTATCCTTTAGGAGCCAAAATTCTTCTAGCATTAGTTCTGGGTGTCTGTGAGCACAGAGACAGATTACATGTTTGTAGTAGACTCTAGTAAGGTGGACTGGCTTCTTTCTCCAGAGTAACTTGGACTTGTCTCCATTAACTTTCTTGAACTAATTCAATTAAGTAGAAAAGGTAAGTCTATTCATCAATGGAAACAGGGCCAGAAGAGGGGACAAAGTGAGAAAGAATGGGTGGTAAATACATTTTAAAATTTATGTGATGTGGTGCTTATTTATCTTTAAATTAATGTACCCAGTCCTGATTTATGCACATTTCTTTATCTAGAGTCATGATGTCCCAGGTCTAGAATAGCTTCCCTCTGGAACTAACATACTGAATATTCAGTCTTCACATTTTTGTGATAACCCATTTTCATCCAGACAACCTATGCTTATTGTCCAACTGAATGCATTCATGTTTTCTTTTGTTTGCCACACTTTCCTTACCTATAATTTATGTAAACTACTTAGTATGTTTAAGAATTTCCATAAACATTTAGCTAGATTTCACAAACCCAAACCAATATACATGCTATGGTGCTATTTGAAATAACTACTTGTTCCGAAAATATCAGTGAAAACAATGTAATTTTATGTGTTTAAAAAATACTCAAGAATTTATATCTAGATTCTAAGGCACGTGTAGTTAACATTTTCAGAAATACATTTTCTGCTTCTTTGTTAATAAGTGTATCAATACTTTTAGCTATAAATATGAGGAAAGGAACTTGAACAACAAAACATGTCAGGTGAGCATTTCTCTCTTTAGCAATGCCAGAGTTGAACATAGGGAAAATAAAAAAGGCTTGTAATGAGACGTAAGTAGTTGTGAGAAAAGACATCACAGGCGGTTCCTGACAGAAAGACTGAGATTTAATCACCCGAAGCTGCTTTTGCAGCCGTTGCCGAGGCATATTAGCTTTGCTGTCAGGGCGCAGGATGTCTGTCAAACCCGCAGTAAAGTAGACAGAATCGCTGCCAACGTGGCCCATGAACAGCAGATGAGCCTCATGTGCCATTTATTTTACTTCTGTATATTTTTATCTTGCTTTGTGTTATCTATAGAAAACACCAAGCCTGTATATCACTAGAAAAAACATTTAGGGAAAAAAGTATTGTTATTAAAGCTACAAAAGGGGGAAATGCTTCTTCAGGGTTTGTTTAAGCTATTAAGCAGAATTTTGCTGCTGAGGAAAGCAAAAATCCATCTTGACCATAAATCAAAAGACTTTAAGCTTCAGATAAACACAATTAAAACATTTTCATTTGAAAATCGGGAGAAAATAATAAGAATTGTATAGTCTATGTGATATTATAATACTTTTATATATAAGCAAGCCGCTTAAGACAGTTGTCGATCACACTGTTTTTCTGACCTTGGATGAGTAACTTAACCTTGTGAGGAGGATGCTCTGTGGCTAGCAAGCGCTCCGGCTCAGGCTCTGGGAATTGGAAGAAAAGGCGAGTGGCAGCTGGTAGGTGAGACATGCTCTTTACTGTGGGGGGAGGGGAGATACAGCAGCGGCGAAAAGCATGGCCGAGAACATGGCAAACGCTTATATATGGCTCTGAACAATAGTGGCAACATGCCATGGGAAAGCATGATCACACAGGTTTGCACAGGAGATAACACCTTGGTTACATGAGTGTGCTGACTCATGCCTCCCCAGAAGGCCATCTAACCAGGGGGAGCTGGGCAGAGACAAACACTCTGGCAGTCATCTTAGTTTGGCCTAAGAAACCTATTGCCTATACAAATGCATTTTCTCTTACATTCCACCCCCTAGGTAATAGGTTTCCTGGCCAACACGTGGGCCCACAGGGAGGCCCTTTGGACACAAAGGCCACGACAACAATACAGGAACAGCACAGTATTACCAGACCACAGCCAGCAGCTCCTAACACTAAAAGGGTCCAACTCCAGGAGGACGAGAGACATTCCCACCACTGTTGTAGTGGGTCTCCATTAACTGTTGGATGGCCTGTACCTCTCCATAACTTCCTTCAATGTAGAGGACATATCCTCCTGGTGATCAGCATATATACACAACGTTCAGTATGTACAACTGCACGTGTTTCTCCTTGAGCTGCAGTGAGGAGATCAAGGGCCATGTGGTTTTGTAAAACTGCCTTTCTCATCTGAGGCACCTCATCCATCAGGACGGCCAAGGCCTGTCTGGTTTGATTCAGGGTCTGAGCAGTAGCTCCGCTAAGCTCTATTCCTTAGAGCTATCTCTACCTTAACGGCTCTATTCCTGGGGGGAAGATGGCTGCCAGGTAGAATCACCATGGAGTCCGTATCACCTGGTGCCAGCAGGAGAACACGGCATCCCAGTTATGTGGTTTCTTGGTAAAGGTGGGGAGGACCTTCCCCAGGACATATGGCCGTCCCCACGTGCAGCTCAAGTGCACCTTCCTGTGGAATGAGCAGGAAGATAAAGCCACCCATACGTGGCAGTGTCCTACTAGCCAACCTTGGGCTTTCATGTAGGTCACCAGACAGAGAGGTCCTTAAACACGGCCCAGTTATCAGGGCAGACATGCAAAGGGGACGGCTCGTGCCGATTCAGCCCACTGGCTGCTCTGTCTCTGCCTCGTTTCAAACCAAGTTTCATTATAATTCGTACTTCCACTGGAGAGGGACTCTGCCCTTCAAGGCACGGCTCTCTGTCCTGGACAGCTACTACCGTCCATCGGGCTGAGCGGCTGCGACCGGACCGTCGGCATACCGTGCCTCCACTGGAGGGGGACTCTGCCCTTCAAGTCACGGGCTCTCTCCCCAGGTGTTACCGCGGTCTGAGGGTCAGTATCAGACACAAATCCAACAGGACCCAGTACTGTCTGCGACTCGGCAGTCAAAGGGCTGGAGCTGAACTCTGCTGCTCCTCCAAGCAAGCGCCCCCCCTCGCCAGAGTGGGTGTCTGGGCCGCCCCTGATGGTGGGCTGGTTCCCCATGGCCTCACCCCTGCTGCCATGGGTCCGTGGTGCGCACTAGCGCCTCAGACTGCCCAGTTATGGCTTCGCAGCCCTGAAGGGCGACATACGCAGCCGCCACCTGCTTTTCCACCAAGCAGTAGCGCTCCTGGGGGCCCTTCCAAGTCTGGGACCAAAACCCAACAGGGACCCACCGCTTACGCTGGCCTTGCCCCAAACCCCAGCCCGTCCCACCCGAGTCGACTGTCTCCGCGAGGTCAGACGGCTGCGAGCGGTCCACTGCTTGCGGCACCTGGGCCTGGGCAACGGCCCTCTTGGCTGCCGTGAAAGAGGCCTCTGCCCCCGGGGACCAGTCCCACTGTGGCCCCTTTCTGCACAGTGAACGCAGTGGCCGTAACAACTGGGGCAAGTGGGGAACGAATATAAACCAATACCCCCAAAGCCCCACAACACTTGTGACTGCTCTACTGCAGTCGCTCGGTCAAACGCTTGAATCTTATCTACAACCGCCTCGGGGATCGACGCTTGAATCTTTATCTACAACCGCCTCGGGGATCGCTTTTGTCTTACCCGGCCAGACGGCACCGAGAATCTGACCGACAAGCCAGGTCCCTGGACCTTGGAGTCGTTCACCGCCCAGCGCCATTGTTCCAAGGAGGTTTCGAAGACTGATGGCGGCTTCTTCTGGATTCACGGTTTCGGGGAGTTCTCAGGTAGTTCTCCGGCGTCTTCCCATACTGTGGGGGCGGCAGCCACGAGCCATTCAGGCAGGGAGCGGGCGCCCTCGCCACAGCGACCACTGGTCTGTAGCCTCTGCCTCAGGGAAGGACGTATAGTCATGGATTCAGTTGCTCCATCTCCCTTGGGGGGCACAGGGCGCTGTCCGTCCCTTCATCCCATAAACTCCACAACCAGGCAGGCACAGTCTCCTCAGGACGCCGTCTGCTCTGTTTCCTCAGCTCCCTCAGCTCCGCGGGGCGTCGGCCGAGTGGGAGAGATGCTCTGTTGCCGCCCCCGCGCCCCCCAAGGACTGCGCATGCTCCGTTCTCTGCTTTACCACCAGGCGGGCTGTCAGCAGACGGGCGCCTGCTCTCAGTCTCCCGCATTCTCGCAGTTTCCTCAGCGTCTGAGGTCGGACTGCTTGTTAATTCTTTCTCCAACTCCTGCAGGCGGGCTTCCAAATTTTCCTCTGTCTCTTGTAACTCCCTTACCTGGGCTTCCCGTCGCAGGGTGTCCTCATGCTGCTCCCGGAGGGCTGTGAGGAAGAGCCGGCCCACCCGACCAGCCACTGCTGGCTCCCCAGGCTGCAGCGACTGCTCTGAGGCCCTCAAGACCTTTTCCTGGCGACAGGGGTGCATTCCACCTGCGCCCACCCTGTGGCAGGGGCCCACGGCGTGAGAACCGCTGCCACAAGCCCACAGGAGGCCACACGTCCTCCCCTGCTGGGGTGAAGGGGACACTTGGCTCAGCTGTATCCTGGCTACGCCGACCGTGAGGAGGGAGCTCTGTGGCTGGCGCGAGCTCCGGCACAGGCTTCGGACGTTGGAAGAAAAGGTGTCAGCAGACGGGTGAGACGTGCTCTTTATTGCCGCGGGAGGGGGGATAGAGCAGTGGCGAAAAGCACGGCCGAGAACACGCGAGCGCTTATATGTGGCTCTGAACAGCAGTGGCAACGTGCCATGGGAAAGCGTGATCCCACGGGTTCACACAGGAGGTGACACCTTGGTTACGTGAGCGTGCTGACCATGCCTGCCGGGAAGGCCGGCTTGTTGGGGGGTGGTGGAGAGGCCGGAAAAAACGCTCGGGCAGTCATCTTAGTTTGGCCTCAGAAACCTGTTGCATGTACAAGTGCATTTTCCCTTACA
>CAUYSK010050732.1:0-29928 GCA_963575035.1 Avahi laniger | reverse complement strand
ATTAATTTCTTTCTATTTTTGGTGGAGACGGGGTCTCGCTCTTGCTCAGGCTGGTCTCGAACTCCTGAGCTCAGAACGATCCGCCCACCTCGGCCTCCCAGAGTGCTAGGATTACAGGCGTGAGCCACCGCGCCCGGCCTATTATTATTAAATTTTAAATGTACTTATGATTAATTTAATCCCAAACTCTTCACCTTTTGTCTATATCCCACTCCCAAAATATTCACACGTTCCTAACATTTCATTTTCCTGAACAAATCTCTCCCAGAGCCTTCCTATCTGTTCCACTCTGGATTCTATGTCAGTGGGTTTCCCTTTCCCATTATTCCAGGAATTCTTTTCACTTTATTTTACTCTTGTTTTCTACATCTTCTTTCTTGGTTTACTCTCTCATTTTGGTGGAGCCCAATCTACTGAAGTTTTTTGAGAATTGGTGCATGAGAGTTAAATGTTTTGAGATCATCCTTGTCTAAAAATGTCTTTATTCTCATCTCATACTTTATTAGTATAGAATTCTAAGTTGGAAATCATTTTTGAATAATTTAGAATTTATTACTCCACTGATTTGTAGCTTCCAGTTGCTGTGGTGAAGTCTAAAGCTATTTCTTGATTCTTTGTATATCATGTTTTATTTATTCATTTATGTAGGCAGAGTACTAAAATTTTATAATTATGTGTCTTGTTTTAGGTCTAGTTCACACATTGTTCTGGATACCCAATAGGCACTTCAGTCTGAAAACTCACTTTTTTCGACTATGGGGAATTTTCTTGAATTAATTCTTTGATGATTTCTATTCCTCTTTTTCTGTAATATGTTTGCTTATAGAACTCCTATTATAGAACTCCTATTATTTGAATTTTTAGCCCTGGATTTATCCTTTAAATTTCTTATCTTTTCGCTCCTATTTATTTCTTTTTCTTTTTGCTCTGATTTCTTAGAAAATTCCTCAATGTTATCTTTTAATCTTTTGAGTTTTTAATTTTTCTGTCATATTTCTAATTCTCAAGATTTGTTTCTAATTTTTGTGTCCTCCTCCTTTTAAAAATGGTATCCTGTGTCATATCTTCAGATGTTAGTAAATCCTTGGTTGTCTGTTCGTATTTAAGTGTAAGAGCTAAAAAGCTGACAGGAAACTATGAGTACATGGGTGTGACTCGTTGCCTGTGAGTTTTCCTGAGGGATAACGTAGTTGGGTTCTTTAGTTGGAGAACCTCTGAAATCAGGATTTTTAGATCTTTTCTTTTAGGCTGGTCAGATTCCCCAGAGAAGAATTTTCTAAATTCCTGCTTGCGGGATGAAGTTTCGACTTTCTGGGAGCCAAGTGGAAGAAGACCAGAGGTCCCTGCATTTCCAACACGCGTGTTCACTATGGACTCTTTTTCAGTATAGTGCATCATCCACAGAGCCAGCTGTCCCTCCCTCCAGAGACACTGGGGCAGCGGAGGGGCTGCGTGGAAACAGGGGAATGGCTTTGCAGGTCTCACTGCTCTTAAACAGGCTGTCATCCAGTCACCCTTCCTTTAGCCCCCTCGTCTGCATTCACTCCTACTTCCAGAGCTGACGGACACCGCCGATTCCTGCGCATTTTGCGTATTCTATAGTGTAGGTCAGAGGGATTCTTGGCTTTCCCCTTCACTAGCTTAGAATTTAGTATTTTTGGAGTCTGACAATTTTTTTAAACAACTCATTCATCTGTTTTCCAGTTTTCAAAATGTTGTTACTATTTTCCCTCCTCTTGTTCTCTCTGTTCTTACATGTTTACGCTTTTTAAAGCCTTTTACTGTGATTTTAGTGGGGACTTACCAAGGGAGTGAAGTAGATGTGCGTGTGTGTCTGTACATTCAGGCTACTATATTTATCCAGAAGTGTCACAATTTGAATTTTTTTGTTTTTTTTGAAACAGTCTCGCTCTGTCAGCCCCCACTAGAGTGCAGTAGCGATCCTCTTGCCTCAGCCTCCTGTAGATGGGACTACAGGTGCGCGCCACCATGCCCAGCTAATTTTTCTATTTTTTGTAGAGATGGATCTGGCTCTTGCTCAAATTGATCTCCAACTCCTGGCCTCAGGCGGTCCGGCCACCTTGGCCTCCCAGAGTGCTGGGATTACAGGTGTGTGCCACTGCATCCAGCCTAGGATTTGAATTGAATGTCATTTTATTTTGGTTTTTACACTGAGTGATAGAGGCGTTGATCTTTTTTCTTGCTATTTCTTTTATATAACTGAATTGTCGAGGTCCAGAATTGCATTATCACTAAAACAGATTAAAAGGCTCATTTCCTTGCCAAAGCAAGAATAGCTCAATATACTTCATATTAAGTGATACAGTACCAATGGCTTGGGATCTACCAGGTTGAGAGCATTAGAAGTTAGAGGAAGGCCCTCGGGATCTTCGTCCGTGGAAGGTCCTGAATAGTTCTACAAGATATTCTCAGAAATTTCAAGGTGAGGGAATTTATGTTATTTTATGTTCCTTGGTCTCAGATTAATTTCAAACCTAGGTCCCTAACCGACAGGAGGGGCGAGAAACAGGAAGAATACACAAGGTAAGTGAGGCAGAGATGCGGACACGCACATAGACGCACACAAACGCATGTACACGCTTCTAAAGAGAATGATGCAAACAGGACGGGGAGAATTGGGAGGTGATCAATTAAGACATTAAGTGTTTTGTGACACATGGACGCGTCTGCATTTTGCCCTGAGAAGAAGGGCCATCAGCTCATTTTCAGAGGGCTACTGCCTTCTGCAGCTCACTGCTCAGATCAAAGCAAAACTGTCTGCCTGCATTTTCCAATCAGAATAGGGATGCTAATTTATCCTCCTTAATGTGTGATGGTTAGAGACTCCTTCAATTAACTGAATTCTATGGCCAGCAAAATAAAAGGTATACAAAGAGGCACAGGCTGGAAGAGCCGAAATTCTCATTAAATCAAAAGGTCCGGTATTCATTACCTCGTGCATCTGAGGCTAAACACTAAATATGGGGATCATCAAAGGAGGTTTAATGGGTTAAATTGAGAATATGATCTAATTAAAATATTAGACATGGTTAAATAGTTCTTTGATATTCATCTGAAGGTTTCATTAAAAATAGATGCTTGAGGTTTGTATCATAGGAGATTGTCAATTTTAAGTGGAGACAACAAATTTAGGGACTTCATCAGCACTACTTCAAAGTGTCACCATTGTGTGGAAGCAGGGAAAATGGAAAAAGACATCACTGCCAGGTGACGGGGTGGCGATATGATATGATGCAGGGCCAACCAGGCTTCCTGACAGTGATTTTGATCGTTGTTTGATGATAAAAAAAAAAGAAAGTGTAAGATTAATTTGGGAGATGATTTGCCACTGAGGAAAGAGTACAATGTAGAGATCTTCACTGGTTTTATTCGGTATGTTCTCAACTTGCTACCTCTGTGTTGACAGCTCCCCAAAGGACGGCTGATCAGACTTTCTGGGTTTTAAATTTCTGACAGTTATTTCCCATAGTGTCACATTGGCACCATAGGGGTACCTATTACTTAAATATCTCCTACAAAAGCTTGACACCTTAGTGACAGAGGGTACCCTGAGAAGCCAGTTTGGCAGCCCCGGTATTGGGGCTGGTCTCTGCTAGCTGCCAGTTCAGTAAAGGGTATTTTTGAAATCTTATCAGAAATTTCACTAAATACAGTTGTCTGCAATGCTCACATCATTGTAATCCTCTCAACCTGTTAGGGCTATTTGACAGCGGAAGATCATTTATTCAGCTTATTGAAAATTAATTACTTACATTATTCAGGTTTGCAAGGGGGAAATGAAAAGGCAATGGAGAGAGGCAGCAAGGGAGATAAACCCTGTTCACCAAATTTTTTCTTACTCTCTTCATATTTTCCAAAGAGCCCCTGTACTGAGGGCTAGAGAGAAATGAAAAATCTATTCATTTTGCCTCTTATTGTATCTGGCAATGTGTTGTTTTCATAATATTTTGGAAAGGTCTCAGCTTTCCAGTTATTTTACTCAGCAAAAATTAAGTACCCATATGTGAAAAAATGGGAATATTTGGGACTGGGGAGTAATTTAGGGAATGAGATGAATAAATAAATGAATGCAGAAATAAATGAAAAGTCTGCCATCCAAAACCTTTTGCATTTTATTGGCAAGGTAAATTTGCTTAGGAAATTGGAACATTTTATGTTTTATCAGTCTCTTTGTGAGAAAGATGTGTGGTTTTGCTTAACCAAGCTACAGGGAGAGTGGAAACAAATACTGTACTAGTCTAGAAGGCAGTGGGGTGAGGGGCAGTTTTGAATATCAGATTTTCAGCTACTCTGAGATACTACTTCAGTGTATTTTAAAAAGTAGAATATATATCTAAATATAATCTTTATCAGAATACATATCTTGCCTTTATTTTGCCTTTAGCATAGAGATATTATTTTGTCTGACAACATAGATGAATTCTTAAAATCACTGCTATAGGGAGAGCGAGTACTATGGATGAAATCCACAGCCATTAACAAATCTCACTTGGTTCTACCGTTTTAAATCCTTTCCTTACTGAGAAAGCAACTAAAGAAGCAAGTGGAGTATTTCCGTATCTTTCTGTCTCTCTGTTTTTCCCCATTGGGAATAGGAATTATGAAAACGTGGTTAGCACTGGGGAGGAGAAGTCCTGTAGTCATCCTATGAATACTTGACAGCTGGGTGAAATATGTATTATTCAAGTCTTATTATTTCTCTAAGAGGAAAAGGTAATCTTCAAAAAAAGGCATATTCAGGACAGCAACCCTGATTTTCCTTAGGAACTTTACATTTTTAAATGTTACTTCTAATAGGATGTTAATATATATGTTTTGAAGAACATCTTGGCAGGGAATTAGCTAAACTTCAATTCATTTTCTGCTATTTTTCAATAAGTAATTAAAAAAGAATCCCCCTGAGTTGATCTAGTCTGCTATTGTAAGCCATTTGCTATCAACTCAAAGTTCTCAATTAGCTCCTGTGTTGTTATAATTACTGGACGTGTTTTCAAACAACTCCCAGTTAATAACTGTTGGGATGAAGAGTCATTTTCTCACTATAGACTAGACTGTGCACGTTCATGCTTGCTGTGATGTTTTGACAATGATTCATTAACCAATAATAAGGCCCCGATTGGAACCATTAGGCATCAGTGCCTTTGCTGGGCTTACCTTTTATTTTGTTTCTTAATATTGTCTTTTCTTGACTTGGTTTCTGGATACCTCCCAAGAGACTCCCTACTATACAAAACAATATCATGAAGACAGCTGTCATTAAATTCAGCTACTTGTAAAAAAGCTCCCTTTAAGAGGATGCTCTTGTTGGAAACTCAAGACGGAAAAACACAATAAAAAAGAGGCTGTAATAGGAGAGAATACATGGTTTAAAGGTCCTTTATTTGCACCAGCTCGTACAGATTAGGCAGCATAGGTACTATGTCTTTAAATGGCAAGTATGTAACATCTGGTCAAATGCAGGCCCTCCGTCGTTACATCATTCAAATTTGAAGTTCCTTGTTTTCTAACAGGCAGATTGTTTTCACTTCTTGGGTATTTGAAACAGAAATGCCATAAAATAGATCACTGATTGACTTGGGCCCATAAAAAATCAATATTGTTGTCATTAGTATAATTGACTCTAAAGAAGGAGCAAAAAGTGTTATCGTTCACTGTTTCTGCAGAATCATCGCCCCGCCCCCGCCACCCACCCCGTCTTGGTATCATGGTAGGTTAGTGACATTCTGCTCTGTCTTACTATTGTGAGGTGACTTGGGGTCAAATGAAGGACATTTTGGTCCATTCTATGATTTGAACTGCAAACTTTCAGCAAATATGTGTTATTTCTTTAGTCAAAGTCATTTTAGATGCCACTTAGCACTATAGAAAGCATTTTGAGGTTCTAGATTCTTATGTCCTGGACGCTGAGGACTTGCCTTGGACTTATTACGTAATTCTTCGTTAGCCTGCTTCAGCTAAGTGTGGGCTCTTGACAATATGTGTGAAAGTGTTTGAAGGATTTAACAATGCTCAGGCTAATATTAATGGAAAAACGGTTGCAAAGTTTTCGAAATGTTCTGGAAAAAAATAGTGTCTTTTTTATTGGTCAACATCTAAGTTTGTAGTTGCTACTGCAATTTTATCAATGTAGTGAAGAAGTTGCCAGATTGTACATGTTAAAAAATTGTTAGGTGCATAGTAATGCATATTTATAAAAGTTGAACTTGATGGAAATTCAGGTGCAAAATTGAAACTCATAGCAACTACATGCTCCTTGCCCACACAAAGAAACAAGAACAACCTCCTCCATAGACAAATTATCAAACAGTACTATTCTCGGTGTTGAAGGACGGGATTGACTCCTACCTAGCTACTCTCCCATAACTCTCAGTAGGGCTGATGGGCTTCAGAGTCACTTATCCTTTCTCGACTTCCATTTCCTCTTCTGAAAAACTGGCAGTGGAACAAGATGAACTCTTTCCAAGCTCTAAATTCTTTTAAGAGACTCTAATAGAAATGGAATATTTAAAAATTTTACACTGTTCCTTTAATATGAAAATATGGGCATGTCTCTATGTGCCTTTAAGTTTAAATTTAAGGCCATTTAGGAAAAAAAATTAATGAAGGTTTTTCATTCTATCTCATGTTTCTAGAAATGTCTTCGCCATGTGCCCTGAAAGAGCCTCTTCTTTTACAAATATATTTTAGGCGCAATGTGACCTGTGATTTTTTTTTTTTAACTAATGCCTTATATATAATATTTTCCAAATACCACTGAAACATATTTACCAATTTTCTATTTATCTTCATATACTTGTTATTTTTCCAGACTCCCAATTCTAACTGCTTCCAGTTTTAAGAGAAAGTTATGTATATGCAGCTTTTATACCACATCATGGTATATGTAAAATATATAGAACATGAGAGTAAATCTCCAAAGCTAATCCTTATGCAACATGTATAGCTAAACAGATTTGCCCCAAATTGGTGTTAAAAATAGCCTTTTCTAGATAGGCTCATCTAAGAATGCAATGCCCATCTAATATAAAGAAGGAAGTAAAAATTAAATCTTCCAATCATTATTTTAAGGGAATTTTTACAATGTTTCAAAAGATAAAAAAATTAAACAATATTTATTAATATTCACAATCAGTAGTAAACTATAGAATGTTTTTGTCTTATCTAGTATTATTATTATTCTTTATTTTTTTTTTTTGAGCCAGGGTCTCACTCTGTTGCCCAGGCTAGAGTGCAGTGGCATCATCATAGCTCACTGTAACCTTGAATTCTTGGGCTGAAGGGATCCTCCTGTATCAGCTTTCCAACTATCTGGAACTACAGGCATACCCCACCATGCCCAACTAATTTTTAAATTTTTTTGTAGAGACAAAGTCTCGCTGTGTTGCCCAGGCTGGTCTCAAACTCCTGGCCTTAAGCAATCCTCCTGCCTCAGACTCTCAAGTTGTTGGGATTACAGGCATGAACCACCACACCTGGCCCCTGTCTTATCTAATATTATTTTTTGTGTGAAAACACACATTTGACAATATTTTAAGATATTCGTGATGGCAAGATGCACAGCAAATTTATATACTTGGAGTAAGTAGCTTTGATAAAATATGTCTCTCAAAGTTGCCTAAGCTGGGCATTTCTGGACTTGTTGGAGGATTTCTAATTAATGTCTTGATGGTCTGTTAGAAAAACATTGGGATTTGTTCTATTTGGGTAGGTTCATCAATTCAATTTTATATGGAAACCCTTTGCTAAACTTAGAGATTTTAGTAATTTTTTGAAGTGTTGTCTTGAAATTTACTGGTGATTAGTACAACTGAGTTCATTTTAGGAGAAACTGAAATGTTTATGCTTTTCTTTTTTCTTATTAAGAAGGTAAGAGAGAAACGCAAGTAGATAAATTCATTTCTGGATAATTTCAAGATTTTCATTATGCTAAGGGAGGGTAGAGATAGTTTAAGAAATCAAAAGATCCAATATAAAACCAAAGGCTTTATTCTCTAGTTCTTATTGAAGCCCAAATTCTAATTGATTTGAAAATAAATAATTGAAAAGTTTTTTCTTCCTAGAAAGTAAAATATGGCACTAAAATCTGATCGGGCCCCATATTTTAAATCCTACAAAAAACAAACGTGGACTGCAGTTAGATGATACCGATAGCAATGATAGGTCATCACTCCCAATGCAGACAGGTTGGTTGGAGTTTCTTTTCTCCATATCCATTCCTGGAGCGCTTTTGGTCTCCTTCCTAAGGTTGTCTATACAATGTGAAGGACTTTGAAAGCAGCCACAGCCTGTTTTTCCCTTTCGTGTCTGCTCTGCAGTATTTCCAGCAGTGAGATTTCAGGTAAACTTTCTTCTTTTCCAGCATAGGTTGGATTTCTTTTCTCCTTTGATGCTTGATCAGTCAGATTTGATGGTTTGGGTTTTGGGATGGTCTTAGCATATTCCAAAGCCTAAAAGCATAAAGATGATATATTATTTCAAATGAGAAGTGAGCCTAGATCCCTTAAATTACATCTAGTCTTAGGAAATGTTTATTTATAATATAAATGGAGACTATTGTTACAGTAACTTACTAAAACATGGGTGAAAATGGAGATCAAATGGAAAATGCAAATAATGCAATATAACACAGTTTAAACAAAATAATGTAGCCACAAAATAATGTGTCATGGGGCGGGGGGAAGAGTTGGAGAATGATACATACAGTTGTGTCCTTTGAATGTTTTCTTCATAAAACTGAGTTTCTTTAAAGTATTTGGAAATAGATTTCTTGTGCTTTTACTCTAGTTTCTGGCAGTTTTGTCAAAGGCAAACATCTATTTATGGAGATATTAACAGACCTTTCTGTCCAAAGAGGATTTGTCATAGCTTGAGGCCAAGGACATCACTGTGGTTGATATAAATTGAGCCCCATTATCAAAACAGCTATTCTTGCTCCTAAGCTCTGGACAGTAATAGAGGGCTGAAATTTTTTTCTTTCTTTATTATATCTGTAGAAAACTACATGCTGAAAAAAGGTAGTTTTTTTTTTCAGTGATGTCAGTTCTGAAAGGCATTACAATAAAAATGAGATCACTAAATATGATTTCTAAATTTGCCTTTATATCAGTTGTGTATTTTAATAAGAGTTTATTGATAGCTGAAATGGGAATGGATAGAACACTTTAGGTCCTGGAAGAGGAAAAATGTCTAAAATAGAAAAAAAATCTAGACTTCTCAGTGTGTGTAGGTGAATTCTTTAGGAATTTCTAATTATAGATTTGTTGCCTTGAAGCTCTTCATGAAAAAGTAATGGATTGGAGAAAAAAGCAAAAGTGGCACCATGGAAACTCAGTCAAATGGATTGAGATCTTCAAGGTATGTGGAAGAAAGGCAATAAATAGAAAAATGATGGTCTATGAAAGAGAACATGGAGTACAAATTCCTAGAGGCACCAAAGGATTACTTGTTCCTCATGCAAAGGGTCCTATGTCCTTACTGGTACTGGATAGATCAATTGAGGCAGAGAGTTGCATTGCAAAGCCTTGTGCCTCCATAGTACATATTTCATACACATCATTACTGATTGGCTGGATGACATCTGAGAGGGAGAACATTCTGTATTTCATGAAATCATTTTTCTTCAATAGAGGAACCTATATATTATGATCCCTATGGAAAAATGCAGGGCAATGAACTTGAAAAAAACAATGAAGGCCTTTTCTTTGACCTATAAACAGCAAGACGACAGTACTTTCCTTAAAGAATTTATTTAATGATATAGAATGAAATTGATAGTTAATTGGGATTGCTGGTTTCTTCTAAGAAACTCCCTTATTAAATTTTTATGTGTGACAAACTTAAAATACTATACTTGGAAGAAAAGATGTGGAGACAATGAACTTCAGGAAAAAAAAAAAAAAAGCCAGCCTTCCAGCATTGTGTGTGTGTCACCATCGCATCAACATCCGTGAGTGACGGTAGCTGCAGGAAGGGCAGTAGCTAAAACATATGCGTTCCCGAAACGTGGGGGAATTTTTTAAGAGGTAACGAAATTTCATTTTAATTCTGATCGAAAATATAAACGCCTTGATGTGAATTTCTTACCTTCTGCCGAGGGATGGAAGATTTATTTTCAATTTTTGCTGTTTGTGGCTTTGACAGAACAGACAGGGTCTTCATGTTGTGCTCCTTAACTTGTTTTGCGTATTCCTTTTGCTGTATTAATTTTTGCATCTGTTCAGAGCAACGAGGTTACGATGAATGACAGGTCACGCTAGTTCTCTCTGCTCTCTATTTGAAGTCACACTGGTTTCACTGAGCTGTCTGAGCAGCACAGGAGAAATGGGGTTACCTCTCGTAAATGGACAGCAGTGAAATGGTTAAGTTAATGTTTCTCTTCGAAACAGTCAGGAACATCACTGCAATCGGAGGCCCAGTGTTCCCTTAACAGCGGCTAAATCACATTCAGCCCCTTCTTTGTTGCATTTACCCAATTTATTTTCATTTTTGCTTCCAACTTTGAACTGTACTCTCTTTTTATGCGTTGAGTGCAACTGCAGTTAAAACACATTAAATGAAGATCTCCTTTCACTAGAGGAAAGAGAATAAAATGGGTGCACTTTTCAGGGGTTGAAAAACTCTTACCCTAAGTGTCTTCGCTGTAGCCACTCTTCAAAATTATCAAGATAACTCTGTCAGGAAAGACCAACAACCGCATAACATACACATCTCTTTTCACGTGCACTTGTCCCACTTTGCTGTGCAGGCCTTCAAAACTAACCCACAGACAGATACATATAACAACGTGGGCTAAGCATTTTTGTTTTATGGTAAAAGGAGTGTGTGGGTCTCTGTGACCAATGCCATTTCAAAGGAGTCTCTCTATTCAGAGTGCGGCATTTGCATTAGAGCTTAATTCTGGGGGTGCATCCTGATACAGTTTGCTAAAACATTAACAGATGGGTCAAGTCAAGCCTGGAAGCACTATATGTACGTTTCACTCACTTTGTCTCTGATGGACTCAAAGTCAGGTCCGAGGCCACCGAGCTTCACGTCTCTTTTCTGATAACCTTTCAGCTTGGAACTCTAAAAATACAACCAGAGAAACAGTTTGTTTTAAGGACTTGTGTGTCTCCCCCAAGTTGTCATAGCCACGTAAGGTAAGAAGGAAAATAAAGAATGGAAGCCCGTGTGCACTGCTGGAGAATGGGTGCATTTCCTGACGATTCTTCTATTTTAATGGTGGTTATCGATAATAGTCTCTCTGGTGATTTGTAGATGGTTAGCTAACATGTTTTGACTTTTCCACTTCTGCAATAAAGAAAATTGAAATTTTGAAAATTATAAATAAAAATGTTCAAGCTAGTGATGTGCTGTTTTGTTGTTAACATTTTTAACATAACATACGTATTACCACTTTGCCACTGCTGCTGGACAGTTTGCTGAACCAAATGACTTCCCTGGAAGAAGGAATTTAAATGCATCAGAGAAGCACAATGCTTCAAAAAGAGAGTACCCTGTCCAACTATGTCATAGCATTGCCCATTAGAGATGCTACATAAGAGAAACAAAGAAGGTAGCTTTAAAATTTTGCGATTCAGCCGTGCGTGGTGGCTCACGCCTATAATCCTAGCACTCTGGGAGGCCGAGGCGGGAGGACTGCTTGAGCTCAGGAGTTTGAGACCAGCCTGAGCAAGAGCGAGATCCCGTCTCTACCATAAATAGAAAGAAATTGGCCAGACTACTGAAAATAGAAAAAAATTAGCCGGGCACGGTGGCGCGTGCCTGCAGTCCCAGCTACTCGGGAGGCTGAGGCAGGAGGATCGCTTGAGCCCAGGAGTTTGAGGTTGCTGTGAGCTAGGATGATGCCACGGCACTCTAGCCCAGGCAACAGAATGAGACTCTTTTTCAAGAAAAAAAAAAAAAAGGAAATATAGTCAGTAAACAAAATGTTGATAAAGGTGAAACCAGGAAGAAAAAGCAAAGGGAAGAGTTATGAGATTCGTCCTAGCACGGTGAAAAATCTTTAGATGGTTATTAAAAATGGTCTGAATGGCTGAGCGTGGTAGCTCACGCCTGTAATCCTAGCACTCTGGGAGGCCGAGGCAGGTGAATCGTTTGAGCTCAGGAGTTTGAGACCAGCCTGAGCAAGAGCGAGACCCTGTCTCTACTAAAAAAAAATAGAAAGAAATTAGCTGGACAATTAAAAAAAATATATATATATATATATAAAATAGCCAGGCATGGTGGCGCATGCCAGTAGTCCCAGCTACTCAGGAGACTGAGGCAGGAGGATCGCTTGAGCCCAGGAGTTTGAGGTTGCTGTGAGCTAGGCTGACGACACGGCACTCACTCTAGCCACGGCAACAGAGGGAGACTCTGTCTCAAAAAAAAAAAAAAATGGGATGAATAAAATGACCACTGATGGGGTTAAAACAAAGTCTTAATACAACACTATTGAAAGTTGTGACCAAAGGGAACCCGGCTGGTCCTCTAATGTTAAAGGGCTCTAAACAGTTTTGCTCTATTTACTCCATTTTTGAGAAATTTTAAAAAGTCAGAAGGCAGATTACAATGGGAAAGCTGATCTAAAATTGCCTGGGGCAATAGGCAAATTAATCAAGATAAAGACTGACAAAAGGGCCAGGGTCCCTTGGCTCAGCCCCCTGCTAAGGCCTCTTGCCTAAGACAGGGTAAAATGATCTGGGCTGGAGAAGAGAAGTTCCTGGGACTAGAACATAAAAATGTAAGGATTGATAGGATTATGAAAGTTGGAATGTTTATGCGCAGTAGTTGTGTCTCATTTACCTAAATGTTTTATGGGAATGGACATTGTATGTGACTGGAGAATGTTCCCCCTACCTAGTGCTATAAAACAGAAGGCATGTAAACCTGCCCTTCAAGCAATATTAATCAGACAAGCTAAATGGGAACCAGTAAGATTGCCCAAGCCCAGAGAGTGTATGCAGAATAGAAGCCAGAGTGCTGGTGGGGACAAATTCTCCATTTGGTAGTCCTCTGTGGAGTATTTAGTGGGATTCATGGCAAAGGCCTATGAGCACCTCCCAGCTATGAGCACTGTGACTTTGGACTAGAGAATTTCCACTTGAAGAGCATTTACTTCCTTGTTATGGAACATTAATTGAAGCTACCCCTATGACTGAAGGACACCTGAAGTGCCCATGCTGTCTTGGGGGATGTCAGAGAAATGCTCTAATGGGGATGGCAATGCCCAGAAGAGTTCCCTGATAAAATGGAAATGGCTTATACAGTATCACACTACCTGGGGAATGCAAGGAGGAGATACTCACGAGCAGGAAACCTCTTTTTCCCCTAGGACTGAACTCTGGGACTGTGTAAGGAGCTGCAGGATTCCACAGTGCCCTATAAACAGCTTTCAATTGACTGACAAAGAGCTGCTTGGTTTGTGGATGGCAGTTCCAAGGTTAATTGGCAACATTCTATTTGGAAGGATGCCACTCTGATCAAAGAAGGTAAAAATAAATCAGTTTGGTGGGCTAAATTTCATTCTTCTTTCCTAGCAGTGATGAAAGAGTTGTACAATGGTAAAAGTCCCTATGTTTGGGTTTTTACTGACTTGTAGGCAGTGGCTAGCAGCCTGGCCACATGGTCAGACAGAGTGCATTGGAAACCTGGCCTTTTAAAGGGATGCTCGTATGGGGCGTGCATGGCCCTATGGAAATTCATGGGCTTCATTAAAGTAGGACATGTGATGACCATCAGAAGAGCCCCCTTTCCAGCTTCGGAAGGGACTGGAATTGACAAGCAGATATCCCCATGTGCTCCCTCGAGGTGGCCACCTGGGTCCATGAAATGAATGGATTTGGGGGCACTGCAGTAGTGCAGGGATGGGCTAAATCCAGACACCCTCTTGCACCCTCTCAGGCACAAAATGCCAATGAGAACTGTTGTGTCTGCCAGCAAGGGACCGAGACTGCAGATGGCTATGGGACAGATTCCCTGGTGGGAAGGCCCTGAACATAGCTGGCAAGTGAGGCTGATGCTGGTAGCCCAGGGGGAGCTACAAATGGGTCTTGACAGAAATAGACACTGACTCCGGACTGGGCTTTGCTCACCCGCTGGAAGATGCAAATGCTCCTAGTGCCATAAAAAAACCAAAACAGAAGATACTGCACGGATTTGGATGGCCAACTGTCATTTCTTCAGACCAGGGAACACATTGTACAGCCTACGATGGCCAGCAATGGGCAAAGAGATATTTTTCTAAACGTAATAATTTGATAGAGAAGTGGAATGGGCAATTCAATCATTGATTGTCTAAAACGGGGAGATAAAAGCATGAAGGGCTGCCTTACATGCCTTCACAAGTGTGTGCTCACACTGAATGTGAGCGCAACAGAAGGAATGGCCTGAGGGGGGAAAAATGGCAAAAATATTTTCTGTCTCTTTAAAATATCCCCCACTCTTTATTGGGAACTGAAACCTACATCCCTGCCTCAGGCCAGTGGTGGGGAGGGGCAGGATAATGTCTTTTGTTCTTTGTGCTACAGGAGATGGTAGGACAATAGCATTATAGACAGTAGTCTCCATCCTCCTCATTTGCAGGCAAATTAATAAACTCATCTTTCCTTCTCAAACCACTTGTCCTCATTCTTGGCTCTGGGGGTGGGGGAGGGGGTACAAGTGCCAAAGGCCAACTGCTGAGCTTTCAGTAACATGAGTGGCACTAAAGTAGCGTTCCAACTAGATTTTCCTTCGTATTTCTGATTGATCTGGGGAAGAGGGGTTGGGAAAGGATGCTAGCATGACTATGCAGTTCTTGCCAAGGAAGGATTATGCTGGTGTAATGACTGTACTTTTTTCTTCCCCACATCACCTATTTTTTTTTTTTCTTTCCTGATGCAGTGGTCACAGAACCAGGGCTGCAACAAAAAGTGCTGAAAGTAGGAATGATTCCTAAGAAACCTTATGTCAGAATTCCTGAGGGCCTGACGGAGGTGAGTTGTGCAAAATTGGAGCTAACAGCACATGTGTTTATATCACCTGTTGTATAGGTTCTGGACCCATGTAACCTTACCCTGTCTGAATGGGAGTGGACTAAGAGGAGGTGCTTAGAGAAGGTATTAAAATGCAAGTAGCAATATTAAACTAGCCTTGCTGCTTGCATTTTAGACCAGCACAGTGGCAATCCTTATGTCTCTTCCAAAAGTAAAAAAAAAAAAAAAAAAAAGTTTGGGTATTAATGGCAAGAAGGGGAAATAGTAGCTGAGGGTAAAGGAATGAATAACTGGGTTATAAATTGAGGGAAATCCAATATTACATTAACGCCTTTAAAGAGGCTCAGAGGAAGAGATGACGTTGTCTCTTAGCTGAATTATAGCAGATTCCTGAAAGGGTGAAACTACATGTTTGCCGAGACCAGTCCTGCTTTTGGAACCTGACCAGCTAGAACAGAAGCCTGCCAACCTGAGTGGCCTCACCCTGGGAAACATTCATACAGTATGATGGACTGGACTAATTATTAATGATTGAATAGGATTCTAGTAATGTGGCAGTATCTTTTGAGTTGTATATCCTTTTGATGTGAGGGATCCAGGTTTAGGAGGGAGGGTTGGGGGGGATGTGATACTGTGAAATATATATTTGGTCTTTGACCTAGTTTCCTGTCATATAACTCCTAAAATCCTTAGAATCTCCAAAGTGATGTCTTTTTGTATACTAATGATTGACTGATGATGGCTGGCAGCCCCTAGGCAGCTTCAGGGTGGGGGCTGGTCACCTGAAAGACCAAGACCAGATTAAAGCAGAGGAAAAAGAATATTTTGTGTTTTTCCCCCTCAGGTGAGGTACAGGCATTTGAGATATTCCAAACCAAATAAGTTTACTTATTTTAGAAAAGACTTTATATGTGTATGTGTATGTGTGTGTGTGTGTTTAAACAATCAATGCCATGCCTTTTTCAGTGTGGAGAGTGTTTATATCATCTTTCACTCTTATCTTGTGTTCATATAAGACAAACATTTCCAAATAGAACTGTATTTGTGACTTTAAATGTGTTTTCCTCATTTCTCTTTATTCTTTGTCTTGTATATGTAGAGGATTCATTGTTTTATTTATTTCACAAACACTTATATAGTGTTTGCTATATACTAGGAGCTGTTCTAAGTGCTTTAAAAGTAATAGCTTATTTGTTTCTTATAACAGCCCTATGTTATAGGTAAAGCCATTAAATATTATCCTGATCATACAGCCGGGGAAACTGAGGAACACTGCAGTTCAGTGACCTGTTTGAGGTCACATAGATAGCAGGTCATGACCATATTCTGTTGCTTTAAATGACAGAGTTGGTTTTTTTTTTTGATATGGAAAGTTCCCTCTGTGGACAGAAACAAATACCAACACAGGAAGTAATTGAAATCTAAACTCATAGACATCATTATCCCTTCTTAAAACATGAATCATGTGGTTTAGAAGTTATTGCCCTCACATGAACTTTTAAGTTCTATTTTTATCTATACTTCAATTATCCTACAGTGTCCATGCTCAATAGTGCCTTGTAATGCATATGTACTCTTATTGTAAGCCATCTGAAATCTCTTTAGCGATAAGCAGGAATAAATGATCTTGAAAAACCTGAAGTATGCTCAAAGCATTTAAATTGAAATAATCTTAAGACAAAAGAAATTAATGTGCGGCCTTAAAACAGAGGAAAATAACTTGGACAGATGTTAATGGGAGTTCCATCATGATGGTTAAAAGCTGGAAACAACCAAATATTCAGGAAGAGATGAGTGGCTAAACCAAACTGTGGCACATCAATGAGTTGGAATGTCCCATGGCCATTAAAAATCACAAATATGGGGACTGATATATGGACTTTTTATAGGAAGTAATATTAAATGAAAAAGGCAGATTAAACATAATAGGTACACACTTCTAAATATGTGATAATGTATGAGGACATATGACACTAATGGGAATATATTTAAGACTGATATCAGTAGCTAAATTTAATGTTATTAGGGCTTTTAGTATGAAGAATTTAAAATCATAATTAAAAATAATCCATTTTAAAAGGATTTTTTCAGGCATAAAAGAGTTGCCTCCCTGATAGTCACTTTTGTACTTTTCACCTAGGAAGTGGTCACAAGGCTATTTCTGGGTGGGCTAGAAGGGGATTTGCTCTCTAATATTTTCCCACAGGGGCTTGCAGCTTTTCTGTGTGTTTAGGATGTGTGCACTGGGCTTTCAGTTGGAAAGGATCTAGTTCAGCATTCTTCTCATCATCAGCTGGGAACGAAGAGGTCAAATGAATGGGAAGCTTGGCAAGAACGCAGGGGGAAAGGCAGAACAGCAGAAGTGGCTCCCAGGGGAGCTATGCAGTTGGAAAGGCAGTCAAACCGAGGCCTGGCCAATCCCATCCAGCTCTGGCAGGTGCAGGGGATCTGATCTGGGAGTTTTCCTACTACGTGACTGCAGATATAGCAAAACCTCAGAATGTGAATCAGGTAAATCTAGGGAACTCTCAGACTAAGCAGGGGGAGGTAGAACCAAGGCCTAGCCTGTTGGGAATGGTGCTGACAGCAAGTAAGGCAGGTAACTGGAACCCACAGATCAGCTGGAATACATGAATAGACTTTTCCCTGTAATTCTAGCACTCTGGGATGCCGAGGTGGGCAGATTGTTTGAGCTCAGGAGTTCGAGACCAGCCTGAGCAAGAGCGAGACCCCCATCTCTACTAAAAAAAATAGAAAGAAATTAGCTGGACAACTAAAAATATATAGAAAAAATTAGCTGGGCATGGTGGCACATGCCTGTAGTCCCAGCTACTCAGGAGGCTGAGGCAGGAGGATCACCTGAGCCCAGGAGTTTGAGGTTGCTGTGAGCTAGGCTGACACCATGGCACTCTAGCCCGGGCAACAGAGTGAGACTCTGTCTCAAAAAAAAAAAAAAAAAGAATAGACTTTCCCCACAACTGGGCACCAAAGCTTGGAGGAGATAGAGATGCCTTGAGTGCCTGATGGATGCTGGCAGAAGGCCAGAGAAAGGCTTGTGCTTCCTTTTGGATGTGTTTGGTGGTTGTGGTAGTTTTCATGATATGTACCCAAATTCTTTAATACTCCTCCCTTTAAGAGGTGGAGTTAATTCCCTTCCCCTCGAATGTGGTCTGGTCTCAGTGACTTGCTGTTAGAGAATAGAAGTGATGGAATATCATTCCCAAAAAGAGGTTATGAAAAGATTGTGGCTGCCATCTTGGGGACTTTCTCTCAGACCACTCAGTCTGGGGCAATACAGCTGCCATGTCACGTGAGCCACCCTATGAAGTGGCCCATGTGGTGAGGAACTGAAGGCTCCTTCCCGGCAGCTACAAGTGTGAGCTGCTCCAGCCCTCTCAGGTGACTGCTACCTTGGCCGATAACTGCAGCCTCTTGAGAGACCCTGGATCAGCACCATCTAGCTAAGCTGCTCCCAGATTCCTGACCCTCAGAAACTCTGATATGTTTGTTGTGTAAGCTGCTAAGTGTTTGGATCATTTGTTATGCAACAGTAGATAATTATTAATACAGTAGTGGCCTGGCGCCTGATTATATTGTGAAAATGTCTGGCACTTTGGCCTAGCGCTGGGGAACAGCCAAGACAGGATGAGGCAATTTATAGATAGCTGACTGCTTATTCCAGACAGCTGGGCTAGGGTGCAGATGGGGCAGCCAATGATGATCATGGATGGTGAGTGCTCAATGAGATGTTGTTCCATGCATACTGATGAGAGGTGTCCAGTTCCCTTCTCTGTGTTGGGGAAATGGTACTGGCAACATCCCAGCCAGTTGGTCCCACAGGACCAGGGCTAGTAACCCCAAAGTGTGGTGCATGATTTTCGAAGCCAAGTGACGAATCGTGGTTGGGGCTGGAGGGAACAGAGGAAGTGCCACTGAGCCATCACAGCGAAACAAAACAGGTTGTTAATCAAGTAGAGCCTAAAGAAGTCGAATCTGGAGGCAAAGCTAGGCTAACAGACCAGGGGTGCTAGTGTGAAGGTCAAAGTAGTCCAGCAAGAGGTGGAGTAATCCAGGAAGGCCTGGGTTCCTTCTGCAGATGTGGGAGCAGATGACAGTGTCACACACCAGGAGCAAGGCTGTTACGTTGCTGACTCAAGCTTCTGTGGATGAGCTGGATCCACTCGAGCCAGGACAAGTTGGGAAATGGAACTTGGCTTTTTTTTCTTTCAATGACTTGAAGAGGGTTGGAAGTGGTTGTTGGGTCTGTAAGGATAATCCATTTCTCTCTTCCCTTTCCTTCAAACATTGCACGTTCACTGGACTTAAGAGGGGCGAGGATCTATAATAAGGTCTCCATTGGTTGCTTATTTCCTGCAACTTTAGAAATAGATCGCTTGTCACTAGGCCAGCTTTGGCTCTGGCTGCTGTGGAGGGTCTGATGGTCCTTCCTGGAAAGCTTACATCTGGATGTAGTGAACATCTCTAGAGGGCCTAGCAGCTGGTGCTAAAATACGTGTTCAAGTGTCTGCTAATTCTATCGACTGAATGTTGCATGGCACTCTCACAGCAGAATGACATTTCACAGCTTTCAGCTGCCATAAATCATTGACCTCAAGAGCCTCAGGGTTCAGTACCTAATCCATCAGGCCAGCCAGGCACTTGAAGCACTTTAAGACTTTGAATAGAAATAGACCCAAAGACATGCTATCCCCAAAAGCCATTCCATTCGAGTATGATTAAATGTCTGTGCTCCCAGAGGTTTCCTATGATAGTTTAGAGGATTGGCATGAATATACCTAAACAAGTGTGTGTGTGTGTGTGTGTGTGTGTGTGTGTGTGTGTGTGTGTGTTCAGCAAAATCCTGATGGAGATGAATTTGTGCCATAGCAACTTTCTGGGGATATCTTTCAGATGCAAACTCTGTCTTAGCTGAGCTGCCATTTGGGCATTAGATCTCCCAGAGGAGGGATTTGGAGCTCTGAGGTCAAAAACTCACATTTGAAAATAACTGTACTTTGTGTTTTAGTCGACTTTGCCAGCCAGGAGATGGCAGAGCAAACTAGGAGAGGTGAGCCAGTTGGCACCTTTAGCTCATCTGGCTCTTGGTTCCATTCTTAGCTAAGCTCCTCAGGGACATTCTCTGCTAGAAAACAACCCCTATTCCTTCTGGTACAGTTGAACAGTGCAGCTGATCTCTGAAATGAAAATTATTTTGTAAGTTGTCTCCAAGGTTAAAGTTCAATTAACTGTACTGACTAAGTGGATTTGCAGAGTCAGATTACCAGCTTATATGGTGTGGCAAAGATGACTAATTAACCACCAAGAAATTACTATTTCCCATCTCTATGATGTTGTCACTGGGTGGGTACCATGTAACTTATATTTGCCGACAGAACATGAGCGGAAGTGACTTGTGTCACTTTTAGAAGCAGGTGTTCATTTGGCACCCCTCCTTTTGATTTCTTGATGCAGACAAGCATAGTGACCTTGGAATTAAGTGTGTTGAACATGGAAGAGTCACAAGATGTAAGGAACCATGGTCCCTAGATTTACATCTGAAAATTCATCTGCTGACCAGGAGCACCCACACTGGACTATTAGGTGAGCAGGAAGTACATTTCTATTGTGTTAAGTCACTAGGTTTATTTGTTACAGAAGCTGGCATTACCCTAACCAACATACATGGAATTTTGAGATTCTTGGGTAACATGTGCTGTGAAGGAGTATGATTAGATAAGCTGTAGCCTAGCTAAACTGAAGTTTGAACTGAATGGCAATAAGGTGTGCCAAACTCTATCCTGAATGTTTTGATGTCGCCTCCTCACCCTGGTTCATTTATTCATTCCACAAAAATGAGTTGAAGGCTTACAATGTGCCAGGGTACTATGCTAGGTGGGTGCTGGGGATACACTAGTGAGCAAAACAGACATGGTCCCTGATCTCATGAACCTTAAACTCTGTAGGGGAGACATGATGAGTTCCCGAGCTCAGGCAATGGAAGGGGGAATTTGGAGAGGAGAGGATGGATTGGAACAGCAATTCTCTAAGCTTGGTCCTTGGACTATATGCCTTCTGATCACCTGGGGATCTTATAAAAGTAGATTTTGGATTCTGTCCCTACAAAACCTGAGTCAGGAGGACTGGGGTGGAATCCAAGCAACTACATTTTAAATAATCTCCTCCCCAGGTGATTCTGGTGCACAATTACATTTGAGAACCATTGGATGGGAGCAGGGTATTTAGAAGGTAGAATTTCCAGCACTTTAATGACTGCTTGGAAATGGTAGGCAAAGGAGAGGAAATATTCACTATCAGATTTCTGGCATGAACCACTGGTTTGGAGGTGGTGGTTTGTGCTTGAGACAGGCAACACAGGAAAAGAAGCAAGTTTCTCTTGAGGTGGAGGGAATACACTGAGCTTTGGACATAATGACTTTGAAGTGTCCATGGCACTGTCCTGGTGGAGATGTATGTGGCTGTGCATGGCTGGAGGGATAGGAGGCCAGCAGAATTGAGCCTGGCAGCTGGTAAGGTATGAAATGAGATGAAGCCCTGGCTCTCAAGGAGCTCCCAGTCCAGTGACACTGCATGACGCTGATCTCAGGGAGTACAGGGTAGCAGTGCTGTTCCATCTCTACTGTATACATGACATTTCAGGACGCTGAATACAACTGGAACAGTGGGGAGTATTTAACAAGCAATATTTGGCCCTGACACTTTTCCTATTCATTTGTTCAGGTCCATTTGTCCAGGTCCAGTCCTCCTTCCACATTGCTGTCCCTGTCACCTCACTCTTACTATGACTGGCCCTGCAATTCCTGGCATTGCTCCCCCTTTTAAACATATCTGTATTCATCCTCATAGGTTTTGATGATCTCTTCTCGATTCTTGTTTTAGTTTATTAGACCCAGCTTCCAACCTGATTCTCAGCCCCGCTTTCTCCTTGGAGCATAGCATCTTCTGATGTTTTGGGTAAGAGGGTCTACCAACAAAGGTTTTCCTGGCCCCCTACAAGGAAGGTGGAGTGGGACAGAGCTGATGCACGTGACGGCACTAGTGACACGTAAGCTATTCTCACTTGTTTCATGAGCAAATCAAGGTTCCTAATGATGTTGCAAAGGGACTTACAAGGCCCAAAGTAGGCAGAATTCTATCCTTTCAGGTCTTCATATCTTTCTGTCGTCTGTGGGAAAATTTTCCTGAAAAGCAAATAGCTTCTATCTTGTATTAGTGAACTCACAAAGCTATGAAAAAGTTTGATGAAAACCAACAGAGAAATCTCCAAAGAGAAGGGCGATTCAGTGACTTCCTATTCGGAGCCAAGTTCAAATTGGAAAATTTCTTCCATCTGGCCTCACCTTCCACTAAAATCTCTTCATACCTAACATATCTAAGTCTGGGCATAATTATCTGGACAGATCTAAATTTGCTGTACCCAGCACTTTAAGCATAGAGGCTGTCAGCTTGAAAGCACTTAGAGTTCTGGGTGCTTTCTGTTTGGGATCAACTTTGGGATCCAATGAGTGATTTAAGTGAAAGAGTACTATTAGGCTGAGGGAGAAGGGAAATAACTTTTCTTGAATTCTTATTATGTGCTAGATACTATATTATGGGCTATATACTGTATATGTATTATTTTATTTAATGCAATAATCTTGTTATCCTCAACATGTAGATGACAAAACGGAGGCTCAGAGAGGAAAAGAAATATGTGTAAAGCACATAGCTTACAATAGCAAAGTAGATATTAAAACCCCGTTCTATCAGCTTCAGAGTCTTTGGGTACTTTACATTAGATTAGTGCCTCCAAAATGCAGTCATTTGTAGTTTAGGTACTACCTCTGCTATCATACCTGATTATTTTTCTTTTAATCATCTGTTAAATTTTAAAAAATGTTTTACTTTTTCCTTAAACAAAGATATCTTGAAAATCATGGGTTTGGGGATGTGTGTGTGTGTGTACATTGTTCATGTGGCTGCCATTTCAAATCAACTCATGTACTACCAGTGGAACACATGCCATTCTTTGGAAACATTGCAGTTTACTATCAGTGAAGGAGGAAAGGGAAGGCAGGTAGGTGCTTGAGTCACTCTGCAGTTCCATCAGGCTTCCCCAAAGCAAGCACAAATTAAAAAAAAAGTCAATACATAGAAAGAAAATATCAGCTAAGTATGTGTGTATAAAACCATCAGGCTGATGGTAACATAATTTGTAGGAAAACAGAAAATGAAGCCAGTGCCTCTCAAAATTTTTAATGTCATGGGACACAAAGAAAATGATATTTGTAGGGCACAGTGAGGTCAGTGGGCAAGGCTGCTCCCAGCCCCAGGCTCCATCCAGCTGCTCTGAGGGCAGATGGGATCAGTATCTCAGCGTAACTAACACTCCTTTGGTACCCCAAGTCTCCACAGCTGCAGGGTCGGGAAACTCTGCTATAATCTACCATTGCAATGGCTTTTAGGCAGAAACCGGTCCACTTTGATAAAGTCCATTTAAGTACTATACATGTGTATTTGTGTATGTTGCTAATTACATCCTTGTTTTCCTTTCATTTCTGGTGATCAGTCCTTGTCATTTGATCATATCACTCGCAGGGAAATGCAACTTTTGGACACATCTCAGAGTCCCTATTTTTGACTCATATTCTTTTATTATAGACATCATGGAGATGCCATGTTATCCCAATCAGAGTCTTAAGATTATTCATGTAAGTGTATACACGATAATGCAATATAAAACAGTTTCAATAGTTAAAATAAATTACTAGCAAAAGATGCTTGAGACTGGCATACATTGGTGCCTGAGGCATTATTCCTTAAATAATCTCCACTCTTATCCCATTCCCTCAGTGTTCCTGTTGAAGCCCAAATGCTACCAGCAACATATATGCTCATTCAGATTCTACTTGTGCCTTCCTCCTGGCTTTGGGTCTCTGGAGATCAGCTTTAGCCTCAGAATTCAAGGTATGTAGACATATGCTTCCCACTCTGGGCTACCAGTTGACTTCTGCTTGGGACCTCTTTCCTGTATAGCACATTAACCATCATGACCTGCTGCCCTAACCCATCTCGCTCTGTCTCGTAGACATCTGTGATCTGGACATACCTAATGGCACGGTGTCACAACTGGCCGTAGATCAGTTAACTGTTGCCACAGTGCTAGCCTGGAAAGGGCCAACATCCGGAACTAGATCTAAACACTGGTTGCCATAGGCACTAGAAGGGTGTAGTTGAGAGCGGAAAGCAAATACTGTCAGCAGGCCCAGGGTATGGTTCAGGCAAATGGTTGGTTTTGGAAATGAATGTATCCCGAACATAGACCTTCAGTTCAGACACCTCTTCTAAGCTTCATCCCTGTATATCCACTTGTCTACTTGGAGTCCCACACTCTCCTCAAATTCAACATATTTCCAATTATACTTGTGAGATACATCTGTCCCAACCTGCTTCCCTTCTAGTGTCTTCTGTTTCAGTGAAAGGCCCGATGCTCCATCCAGTTCCTCCAACTGGAAGCCTGGTGCCACTGGTGGGATTATTCTTGGTTCCTCTCCCCTTCCACCTACATCAAGTCCCTCAAGTCCTTTCTATTTTACCTTCTACATGACCTCTCAAATCTTTCCCTTTCTTTCCATCCTCACTGCTCTCACTCTAGACCAGAACACTAATAGTGTCACCTAGATCACTGCAGTAGCCACCTAAACGGTCACTCTACATCCACTCTTGCCTCCCTTCAATCCACCTTCCTCATGGCAGCCAGAGTCAATCAAATCATGTCTTCATTGTCCCATCTCCCCTTCAGATTAAGACCCTGCAGTAGCTTCCATTGCCCATAGCACAGTGGTCCCCAAACTTTTTGGCCCCAGGGACTGGTTTGATGGAAGATGATTTTTCCACGGACTGAGGTAGGGTGGGAAGCAGAGCTTAGACAGCGATGCGAACAATGGGGAGTGACTGTAAATACAGATGAAGCTTTGCTCGCTCACCTACTGTTCACCTTCTGCTGTGCACCCCCCACCCTGCCCCAGTTCCTAAGTTTCATGGAAGACAATTTTTCCACATACAGTGGAGCTCTGCAGCTCGGTCCCTAACAGGCCATGGACTGGTCCTGGTCCGCAGCCTGGGGGTTGGAGACCGCAGCCTTAGCATAAAGACAGTTGTTCCTATCGTTTGCTCTGGCTCCTGCCTACATCTTTAGCCTCGTTTATAGCACTTTTCCCCCTACTCAGGGATGCTACATAGTTTCCTACCCAGTTCTCGGTAAATGAAACTAGAGTTCTAGCTTAATTAGGTTTTTAATTAAGAATTCTGTGAAAGGCCGCATAGGCTGACTTGAAAGTCAACACAGAAACCTGTCATCTTAAGATGATTGATGGTGATAAAGGGGGATGGTACTGACTGATGCTGGCTTGACTGTTTTATTAAATTATTTGTCAGGAGAATAATGATTGCTATACACCAAGTAAAGACTGGGCTTTTATCTTTTTTTCCCCAAAGCATATGCACAGTTAGTTTTGTTCTCACCGCATCCCAGCGAGGTGTGCAGTGCAGATATGTGTATTCCTTGCTTACAGATAGAGCAACGAAACCCAGAATAGTATTAATAAAATGAATGTCACATTGCAAGTCAGGGGCCCATCTCAGTCTGAAAGCTGTAAAAAGAAACAGTAATAATAATAATAAATAGGGCCAGGTACGGTGGCTCATGCCTGTAATCCTAGCACTCTGGGTGGCCAAAGTGGGAGGATTGCTTGAGGCCAGGAGTTTGAGACCAGCCTGAGCAAGAGTGAGATTCTGTCTCAACAAAAAGTAGAAAAATTAGCTGGGCATGGTGGCACGTGCCTGTAGTGCCAGCTACTCGGGAGGCTGAGGCAGGAGGATCGCTTGAGCCCAGGAGTTTGAGGTTGCTGTGAGCTAGGCTGACATCACGGCTCTCTAGCCCGGGCAACAGAGTGAGACTCTGTCTCAAAAATAAACAAATAAACAAACAAATAATAGTGGCAATAAATACTACTTATAAAGCCCTTACTATGTGCTAGACACTGTGTTCAGCTAAGTACTTCTCATGTATTATCTTGTTTAATCTCACAACAGCTCTGT
Source organism: Avahi laniger (assembly GCA_963575035.1). Lineage (NCBI taxonomy): Eukaryota > Metazoa > Chordata > Mammalia > Primates > Indriidae > Avahi > Avahi laniger. Next base: position 3,853 of record CAUYSK010050732.1, on the reverse strand, counting down.
GATGTAGGGAACACTACTATATTCTATTTTAAAGATGAGGAAACTGAAGCTTAGAGACGTCACTCAGGTAGTCAGTGCTATTTTCACAACATGTCTTGAATCCATCTGGTTTTCTAATCCCATCCAGTCTCCTACTGCTTTTGTTCTGCTAGGACCCTAACTGATAGAAAGCACAGAGGGGACACCACAGGCAAATGCATGGTCTTCACTAATGGCTGAGATTTTGGTTCCCAAACCCCTGGACTACATGACTCGGGGAGAGCTGGCCTCAATCGCTCATTTGCCTTGAACACTCTGCTCTCACTCTAGCATGGAGCCCCCACTGAAGACAGGCTACTCTAGGCCTCTTTTTTCCTCCAGTGTCCTCCTGGTCCTATTCATTTAGCCTCTGATTCCTACCATTCCAAAATGGCAGAAGGGAAGAAGGAGAATGTGTGTGTGTGTGTGTGTGTGTGTGTGTGTGTGTGTGTGTGTGAGTGAGAGAGAGAGAGAGAGAGAAAGAGAGAGAGAAAGAAAGAGAGATTCTCCTGAAGATTTAGAGAAGAGCAAAAGTAAGTCACTCATGCTTTGCTTGCTTTCTTTACCCACCTTCTCTTGGCCTTCCAAAGGCCTCCAGCAGGAGGATTGTCTCAGCCCAGTCTTCCTATACCAACCACTTGGGGATCCTGTTAGAGTAGTCCCCTTTTTTTTTTTTTTTTTTTGATACTGAGGAAACCTTCATCAATATGAGGAATTCTTCTTGTTGCTGGGGGAAAAGTAGCCTTGAGTGGCCCTAGAAGTTAGAGTGTTTGACCCACAGTCAGCACTGGGCACACCAGACAGCAGGCAGAACACTTGTCCTTGGGTGGGTCTGACATCAGCCAAGCATGACTTCCTTTGTCGATGGTGAGGATATTAGATTCCAAGAAGGAGGAATTGAGACTAAGACAGAAACTGATTTCTCAGTGCAGCTTGTTGCGAATGCCCAAGCTATTTATGAGGGACTCTTTTTAATTAAATCCTTCTTGCTTACAGTCAGGATTGGTCCTTTAAATAGGAGTGGGACCGAGCCTGCAGTCAGGCCAAATATGTGATGTCAGATAAACTCTTAGCTCACTTTGCCTTCTGCCCACAATCTCCTACGTGATTCCTGAAGTGATCTTCTATGTATGGTCCTGGCATCACCTGGAAACTGGTTAGAAATGCAAATTCTCTGGTGCTGCCCAAGACCTAGTAAATCAAAAACTCTGGAGTAGGGACACAGGAACCTGTGCTGTGACCTGCCCTCCAGTGGATTTGAGTTTGAGAAGTACTGGCCTATGGTGCTGTGATGGCCAGGGCATGCCTTCGCACTACCTTCAGTCCATCTGGGCCAGAATTTTTATGTGCTGCAAGCTCTGGATTTTTAGTGACTGCATAGCTTCTTGTCTCCTTTGGTGCCTGGCTCTGTGGCTGTCCAGAGTGACAAAAGCATACTCAGACTCCCTTGCCAGATGCTAGTACAACCAGTTTAGAGTAAAAGCACGAACTCAAATCTTCTATGCTTGCGCAAGGATGGCATAGTGCTTTAGAGCCGTGGCTTTGGGGGCAAGCATATCTGGGTTAATATTCAGGTTCCACCTCTTAGCTAGCTCTGTATCTCTGACTCTTTAAACCTCCATTTCTCCATTTGAAAATGGACATAATAGCATCAACCTCACAAGGTTGTTGTAAGGACTAAAAGAGACAAGGCATGCAAAGTGCACAGTATCTGACATTAACAAGCACTCCCTAATGGCAGCCATTGTTATTGGACTGCCTTTTTTTTTTTTCCTTTCCCTTTCAGTTGTCATGGACTTCTGTAGCTGTGCTATAACTTTGGGGAGTTGGCTTTTCTCATTTGTTTTACCACTGAAAATACTTTGTCTCCCCCTTTGGAGAAGACAGGTAGTACACACACTACTAAGGGTCAGTACAAAGGTGGAGAGGCCCTACATAACAGCATTTGAAAACAGCAGCTCTATGGCCAGATTGTACTGGGTTTGAACCTTTTTTTTTTTTGAGACACAGTCTCACTCTGTTGCCCAGTCTAGAGTGCTGCGGCATCAGCCTAGCTCTCAGCAACCTCAAACTCCTGGGCTCAAGCGATCCTCCTGCCTCAGCCTCCCAAGTAGCTGGGACTACAGGCATGCGCCATCATGCCTGGCTAATTTTTTCTATATATATTTTAGTTGTCCAGCTAATTTCTTTCTAGTTTTTTAGTAGAGACAGGGTCTTGCTCTTGCTCAGGCTGGTCTCGAACTCTGGAGCTCAAACGATCCTCCCGCCTTGGCCTCCCAGAGTGCTAGGATTACAGGCATGAGCCACCGAGCCCAGCCTGCGAATCTTGATTCTGTCACTTACTAGCTGTGTGATCCTGCATGACTGACTGACCACTCTGAGCCCATTTTCCCATTTGTAAAATGGGGATAATAGTCGTACCTACCTTCATGTAGGGATTCGATGAATTAATATATGCAGAATGGAGCAGTGCCTGACACTTTTTATTGAGAAACTGTTGAAGAGCTTTGCATGGGCAGTTTACAGAAGAAGGGAATTTTGTGGGAGTTGGGGGAACTGTTATAAACACTGCCTAAAACCAAGTCCCAGTATGTAAGGATCATCCTGAATGAGCACCTAAATGGATCACACGTGTGGTTTGGCGTTGCGCACGTTCAGCTTTCTGTCCAGCATGACCCACATATACTCTGCTTTGATAAAATGTATATCAAAACCAGTAAAGAAATACTGTCTATCGATAGACATTCAGTTTAATGCTAAGGCCTGTGGTACTACAGATGAAGAAATCCTTGGGGAACCTACATTCTGGCTGGACAGATGAGATTAACAGCATGAAACATTACAAAAGAATACAAGAGAGTATTAAGTGCTAAATGATGTGGCAGAGATGACAAGTGCTGCAGGAATTCAGAGGAGGGGAGGGGAGTGAGGCTGGAGAGAGGAAGGGCTTCTCAGAGGTGATATTTGGAGTGGGGCTTTATTTAAAGATGGGGAAGATCTGGCTGGGTAGAGAAAACGGTAAGTGAGAGGCACTTCTCATATTCCAAAATGACTCGTTAAGGATTCTTTTAAGTAGTTGGCACCCTTAGGATGTTTAATATTGGACTCACTTTATAAAGTTTTGTTTATATGCCAATGTTTTTAGTCACACTAGACTGGGAGAGAAAAATCCAGGATTTTGCTTCATCCTACCACTAAGTAGTTGTGTCCCCTTGTTCAAATTTCCTTCCATTTTCTAGACTTGTGTTTCCTCATCTATGAAGAGAGAGGCCTGAACGCAATGATCTCTAAGATCTTTTTCTACTCTGAATTCAGCCATACTAAGAGCTAATGTTTACTGAGTGCTTACTCTGGGCCAGGCACTGTATACAGTTGACCTTTGAACAACATGGGTTTGAACTGCACAGGTTTTCTTCTGCCTCTGCTACCCCTGAGACAAGAAGACCAACCCCTCTTCCTCCTCCTCCTCCTCAGCCTACTCAGTGTCAATATGTTGAGGATGAAGACCTTTATGACGATCCACTTCCACTTAATGAATAGTAAATATGTTTTCTCTTCTTTATGATTTTCTTAATAACATTTTCCTTTCTCTAGCTTACTTTATTTTAAGAATACAGTATATAACATATACAATATGTGTTAATTGACTGTAGGCTATTGGAAGTTAAATTTCTGTGGAATCAAAAATTATACATGAGGCCGGGCGCGGTGGCTCACGCCTGTAATCCTAGCTCTCTGGGAGGCCGAGGTGGGCGGATCGTTCTGAGCTCAGGAGTTCGAGACCAGCCTGAGCAAGAGCGAGACCTCATCTCTACCAAAAATAGAAAGAAAATTA
>CAUYSK010050731.1:0-29257 GCA_963575035.1 Avahi laniger | reverse complement strand
AAGAAGGAGAGCGTTCTTCTTTTAGGGCATTTCCCGGGAGTCCCTCATCATACTTGGCCTTCATACTGTTGGCCAGTGCTTGGACACATGGCTACATCTAGCTGCAAGGAAGGCTGGGAAATTTATTCTTGATTCCAAATACTCAGGTACCCAGCTAAAATAGGGTTCTATTATTTATTTATTTATTTATTTTTGAGACAGAGTCTCACTGTGTTGCCCAGGCTAGAGTGCATGGCGTCAGCCTAGCTCACAGCAACCTCAAACTCCTGGGCTCAAGTGATCCTCCTGCCTCAGCCTCCCGAGTAGCGGGGACTACAGGCATGCACCACCATGCCCAGCTAATTTTTCTATATATTTTTGGTTGTCCAATTAATTTCTTTCTAATTTTAGTAGAGACGAGGTCTCGCTCTTGCTCAGGCTGGTCTCGAACTCCTGAGCTCAAACAATCCGCCTGCCTTGGCCTCCCAGAGAGCTAGGATTACAGGCGTGAGCCACCGCGCCCGGCCGGGTTCTATTATTAATACTAGGGCAGGGTGGGAGAATGGATACTGGGGCTTACCCAGCAGGCTTTGCAACACAGTTTTTGGAGACCCAACCACAGCCCCTTCTCTGCCAACAAAAGTTCATTGGTTTGGGGATCGTATCAAGGACCAGCAGCAGGGAAATCCCTGCTATAGATGGAACTGCACAAATAAGACACATGGGATTAGGAAAAAACTAGAGACCTGCAAAGTACTGTCTAAAGAACTGTCTGTTAAAGATAGAGTTGAAGAACCCTTGGAAATCATCTAGGGCTGTAGGTCAGCTCTCTCATTTTACATGAGAGGCTACTGAGGGCCAGAGGGTTACTTGACTCACTGTGCCGGAGTCATCAAATCCACACTCAGGTTTGATGATTCGGTAGAAAGATTCACAGAACTCTGGAAAAATGTTATACTCACAGTTTATTGGAGTAAAAGGATACAGATTGAAATCGGCACAAGAAGAGAGGTCACAGGGCAGAGTCCAGGATAAACCAGATATGAGCTTTTAATTGTCCTTTCCCTGTGTATTCAATGGACACAGCTGAATTCACCTAGTGACAACGTGGGACAGCACATGCTAACCAGGGAAGCTCACCTGAGCCTTGGCGTGCAGAACTTAGTGTGGTGGAGGAGGGGGGTATCAGTCACACTGACATGCAGCGACCAGTGTATCCTGCCTGCCCCTTCCCTAGCATAGAACCCTATTTTAGCTGATTCCTGGGTACCTGAGTACCTAGAATAAAGAAGTCAAACTGATGTAGTGTGGCCCAAGGGCCCCACCATAAATCACATTGTTCGCATAAACTGTCTGGTGTAGCTCAAGGCCCCAGGTATACAGAGACACTCTTACAAAGCAGGATATTCCAAGGGCTCAAGGTTATCTCCTAGGATCTGATCAAGGGCTAGGTTAGAGCAGCCCAGGCCTGCCGAGTTAACCGTTTACTGCACACTTGCCAGAGCCACACCCCTATGGCAGAGCCAGGTCCAGAATGTTCATCGCGTTGGAAGCCGTTGGGGACAACTGGAATGAATCAACTTGCGCGTGGCAGAGGCAGGCCTCGAGTGCCAGCCTCCTGACCCCCAGCGAGTACAGCAGTGAGGGTAAGAGCACGTGTTGGGACACACTCCTGCATTCACATTGGCTCTCACGCTTAGAGGCTGGCTGCGTGACTTAAAAAAGGTTACATCAGCTCTCAGTGCCTCAGGTTGCTCATGTGAAACTACGAAGAATACCGCACCGTCATCTATCCATAGAGTGGCTGCGAGGGTTAAATAAGCTCCACGCATAATGCCGTTAGAACAGTGCCTGGTGTATTATGTGTGCTCGGCAAGTGAAAGCTGTTAACGTTATTCTCCACACTGTGTTGTCACTTCTTATGTCGGCAGAAACCGCTGATGGTGGTGAGAACCTTGCTGTTATCCAGTACTTGGCCCAGGCCGAGTCCCCTCCCGGAGAAGATCAGCCCCAGCAGTGAGCTGCCGAGGAAATTCGAGTCCTTTGCATCACTGGAAACTGAAGTCTTATCTGTATTCCGTACTGCCCGTCCTGCAACATTCGCCCGACTGTTTGCTCTAGTCCTGTTTTCAGTAAGGCAAAGCTGCCCTGTATAAATTGTTTCTCATATGTTTTAAAAGTGGGAGCTCTCTGATATTTTCTCATTTCCAGAATCATCTCAGATAAACCTTTTTTCTGAGCTGATTCTCTGCAGTGCTTCAGTATTCTCTGTTTCTCCAGAGAAAGAATTCCCAGTGAGTTTTTGTTGCTTGTTTGGTCAAATTCAGCCCCAAATGGCAGGAGTGAAAGAGTGTGAGATCCCCTTTCCTTTTTGTCGCTGTCAAGCTGTGCAATTTTGGAAAAGTCACTTGACTTCTCTGGGCTTCAGTTTCTTCATCTCTAAATCGAGGGAAAAGGGATGGCCCCTGAGATTCCTTCCAGCTCTGTGCGCAGATGCTGAATGTGAATGTTTAATCTGCGCCTCAGGCCATTTAGCTGTCATAATTATATAACATGCTGTGTGTATGTGTGTGTGTTCCGGTGCATGGGCTTGGGGTAGCTGGAAGATGGGGAAACAGCAGGGACTCAGCCAGTGCTGTTTTTGTCCAGGTTCTATGTTGCTGAGCAATCCTGAATCATAAGCCTGTCAAAGAGGAGGCTGTTTGTGTTTGGAGTGAAAAAACCCTCAGCTTCCGTTCCGCCCCCTCTCCCCACTGTAAATGCCAATGCATGTGGAAGAGGTGGAGGAGAGAATCTCTGATATTCTGCAAGCTTTAGAGTTGCCTTGGAGCAAACACCCTCAAATCGATCGCAACTCTCCTCAAAATGCAAGACTGAGTCTTAACCCAGGGCCAGGACTTTGGGCGTATAAAGGGCGTGCTGGTGGTGTTTAGGGAGAGGCGGGCCCCTGGGAGGGGGAAGATTTCACCCCTGTTGGTCCCTTCCCCTCCCCTCCCTCCCTCTCAAGGTTGTTTCCCCACCACCGCCCAATCCTCCCCACCTCCTGCTGACTTCCTGCTGGCTCCCGTCCCAAGATGCCAGAGGCAGTGTCACCCAGCACCACCGAGCAAACACGAGAGCTCACCACCACGGCCGTCCTGCTCTGCCTGTGGAGCAGGCGCCTTCTCTCAGGCTTCTTTTAAAAGCAATTTAAAAAAGGAAACAGACGCTCTCCGTGAAGCCTGAATAGCAGCATTTCTATCATCTGTTGTCATGACATGGGCTGACATGAGAGCAGCCTCGGCAACGGGGCTGACAGTTTGATGGGTTTAATTTCAGTGCAAAGAGATTTCTGCAAAGAGGCAGCTGCCAGGAATGCGCCGCTGGTGGCTGGGGAGGAAGAAGGAGAAACAGGCGGGCAGGTGGAGTCTAATGGTGCCGCAGATCATGACAGCAGCCCGGCACGGCCATCATAATGAGTGCTTTGCCCGTCATTGTCGTCGCTGAGCTCAGGCTCTCAATGGACTCATCATCTGCCCAGCTCCATACTCCCCCTCTGGAGGGGGTCTCTGACTGCAAAATGGAGGCAGAGATCAAATAAATTGCTGTGAGATGAGGAAGTTGAGAGAGGTGGCAAAGGAACCCACAGTCCCTGTTCTTGGTCCTGGGTGCAAATCACTGTGAATCCCAGAGAGATGGACATCTTTTTGCATCATTTCTGCCTCCACCCTTGCCCCACTTGGTGTTCTTACGTGAGGTCCCAATATAGCAACAGAGGATTTAATGCCAAGAGAAATAAACGCAAAAACAAGGCAGGAGTGTTTCCTTCAGGCTCTGTGCTTCTGTTTCCTTGTACCCTCTTCCCACAATGGGCTATGAGATCTATTCTTGCAAGAGCTGGGATTGTCCAGCATTCCACTGCCCTTCTCCTGTGTTGCACGGGTGGGCTTCCTATTTTCTTTCTTTTTGAGCCTTGTGGATTAGGAGGCCTGTGAACAACGTCATTTATTTGTTCTAGCAACATTAAGTGGTGCTGTATGCTAGACATGTGCTAAGTGTTGGAGTCACAAGATGGCATTATTCATGCTTCCTGCCCTTCAGGCTTGGAACATCTGGTAAGGAGGGCTAACATGCAAAGAAGTAATCTTTGGAAAGGCAAATTAAAGACCATCTTACACACCCCACATTGGTGACATTTAAAAAGACCAAACATATTAAGTATTGTTGAGGATGTAAAGCAACCAGATCCCTTATACACTGTGGGTGAGAGGGTAAATTGATAGAAGTACTTGGAAAATAATTTTACATTATTTACTGAAGAAGAATATGCATATTTACTAAGACTGGGCAATTCTATTATTAAGTATATACCATGAGTCGTTCTTATACGTGCACTCACAGCATCAATGTTTGACACAGTAAAACACTGGAAAGAATACAAATGTCCACTAAGAACAGAATGAATAAAAACATTTTGGAATATTATACAGCAGTGAAAATGAATGCACTACCGCTATACACATTGGCATGCATGAATATTCCTAAAAAACTGTAAAACAAGAGAAGCAAGTCACAGAAGAATATGGAGAACCTGACTTTGTTTATGTAAAGGTAAGAAACTGACAAAATTAAGCTACGTATGTAGTAAACATATAAAAAACAGCATGGGACTGGTAGCCACAAAACACAGGACAGTGCTTACGTCTGGGGGTGGGTGAGTTCAGGAGGGGCGTAGTCATAAAGGATCTCATGGCTTAGCCTTTGCACATACTGGTTCCTATGTCTGGAATGTTCATGATATTCAGTTGGTTCTCTCCCTCTCCTTAAAAAATTATTGATATATAATTGAAATAAAAAAAACTGTACATATTTAGAGCACAATTTGGTAAGTTTCGATGTATGTACATAATCAACATACTGGACAGGTCACCCACAGAAGTTTCTGCCTGTCCCTTGTAATTTACCCTCCCAACCTTCTTGTCACCTGCCCTTTCCCCACGGTGCCCAGTACGTCACTGATTGAATTTCTGCCTCTACCGATAAGTTTTCATTTTCAGAAATTGTATGTAAAGGGAACCATGCAATATTTCTTCCTTCTTATTTGGCTTTTTTTCGTTCAGTGTAATTATTTTGAGAATCATTCATGTTACAGCATGTATCAATAGTTCATAGTTCATTTCTTTTTATTGTCAAGTAGTGTTCCCACTGCGTGGTTGTATCACAGTTTGTCCACTTGCTTGCTGATGGACATAGGGCTTGTTTCTAGTTTGTGACTAGTACCTATAATGCTGCTATGAATATCATTTATCCTAGGTAAATGTATAGGAATGAAATGGCTGGATCCTATGTTTGACTTTATAAGAAGCTGCTTAACTTTATATATTCCTGCCAACGCTGTATCAGAATTGCGGTTCTTCCACATCCTCCCCAGTACTTTGTATGGTCAGTCTGTTTAATTTTTAGCCATCGTAATAGGTGTGTAGTGGTATTTCATTATAGTTTTTATTTGCATTTCCCTAGTGACTATTGATGGTGAGCATCGTTTCTTATGTCTTCTTTAATGAAGTATGTATTCAAATCTTCACTCAGCTTTTAATATTTTTGGTTTTTTTTATTATTGAATTTTTAGAGTTCTTTAATACTGTGGATTTTAACATACTCTGATTTGCAGATATTTTCTCTTAACAGTGTTTTTCAAAGAGCAGAAGTTTTTAATTAGGAAAATGACGAATTTATCAATTTGTTCCTTTATGGATCATGCTTTTTGGGTCTTACTTGAGAAATATTTCTTCAAATCAAGATCACAAATGTTGTCTCCTGGAAGGTTTATAGCTTGAAGTTTTACATTTAGGCCTGTGATGCATTTTAAGTTAATTTTTGGACAAAGTGTGAGGTTTGTTTTTTTTTTTTGTTTATGTTTTGGTTTGTTTTTGCTTATGTATATCTAATTGTTCCAGCACCATTTGTTAAAAGACTATTATTTTTCCAATTTTTCACCTTTTCCAAAAACCAATTGTTCATATACATGTGAGTTCATTTCTGGACTCTATTCTGTTTCATCAATCTCCTTGTCTATCCTTTTGCCAATAGCATCTTATCTTATTATCTGTGGCTATAAGTCTAGAAACCAGGTAGCATTATTCCTTCAACTTTGTTGTTCTTTTTCAAACATGTTTTGGCTATTCTAGGTCCTTTGCATTTCCATATGAATTTTAGGTTTAATTGCTTGAGGGTTGAGTAAAACAGGTCAAAGTTTCTTTTATACTGGCCTTCCAATTAGAACATTTAGTTAGTGAGGCAGGAGATGGAGCAGAGGACAATGGTGGCACAGAAAGAGTTCCAGCATTAAGCAAGTATGAGGACCTGTGGCAGCCTGATGCTGTCAACTTTTGATAAATCAGAGAAGGGGCACATCCACTGCCAGCTTGGGCCACCCAGCCGGTGGTGTTTGCCCTTGAAACGTGAAGTTCTGCATGCATCCTGTAACTCAGGCACTGATGGCACCTTGTCCTGAATATTGCTCTAAACATTTTCTCTGCTGGCCTCTTTGAGAATGTCATGTGACAATACACTGAGAGTCAGAGAGAGCCGGAAAGGAGATCCCAATCTCCACCTCCAGGTTCTTGAAGCTTCCTCATAGTTATGTGTCACTTGAGAACATTATGAAAAGAAAAATAGGAAGCAATCCATCCCCCAGGGTGAGAGACCCCTGGATCCACCTTCTCTCTGCCTCGGCCAGCATCCTTAGAGAGCTGGATGAAGGTTAAGGTTCCTGTCTTCCCCCAAAGTGCACATATGCAGTCACACATTGGCACTGAGTGTCAGAGAGCTCCGGGAGGCAGATGTGGACAACATGTGCACCTTTTGGCTGTCTCAGATCCAAATCCCCCTCTTCTTTGAGCCCTAAACTGTTGGAGAAATTCACTACTATGAGTCATCTTGGTGGGTGAGCAATTCCTGGTGACAGCCACCACCTACTGCCTGCCACCATGACAGTTGATGGAGACTAGATTCTTTGTCTTGTTTGACATGTGGACACTGGCTTCTGGGACATTGAACCTGGAACAAATGAAGTGAAGATGGAGGGAGAGTAGAAGTGAGGATCAGAGCAGTGGCAGAGACTGGAACAGGCCTATCCGTTCATGCATGATGATATCTTGGTATCCCTTGCACAGTGCTTGCTACATAGAGGATGCTCAGTAAATGTTTAATCAGTCAGTGCATGGATAATAATACTGTCAGCTAATCCCCTTTCTTCTAAATAAAAATATTATCTAGAATTACCAACTTGTCAAGCTGGAACAGAGTTTGGCTTCTTTTTTCACAGAACTCAGATCCTTTATTTTGCTGATAAGTAAGCAGAAACCCAGGAAGTCTGAAGGACTTGACCAAAATTGTTCCCCTCTGTGCTTGCTTCGGCAGCACATATACTAAAATTGGAACGATACAGAGAAGATTAGCATGGCCCCTGCGCAAGGATGGCATGCAAATTCGTGAAGCGTTCCATATTTTTTAAAGATTAATTACACAGTAAATATTCATGATATAGTATTTAATGAAAAAAGAAAGGAAAAAAAAATTGTTCCCCTCTTCTACTCCCCAAGCACAGGCAAGGCTGGCATCTAGATATTCAGACCTCCAGTCCATTGTCTTTCTTTCCATCTCTCGTGCTTATAAAAGTACATTCAGATATTTGCCTATTTAGATACACACAGACATAAACAGATTATTTATAGCAGGACCATTGAAAATGCTGACAGTGGAAGGCAGACTCACCGCCAGCCAAGGTGGAAGGAGAGTGATTCAAGGTGTTCATTAGTAGGACTATGGCTGGGTAGCAGTCTAGGTGGGTTACAGGGACAGTGTTTGCAGAATGTGAAACCCACATATGTGGAGGGCTGACTTTTCACATATGCAGGTTCCACAGGGCTGACTGCAGGACTTGAGTATGTATGGAGTTTGATATACCAGGGATCTGGAACCCATTCCCTGCATGTGACGAGGAACAACTGTATTTAGGATGGTTTTCAAGATCCCAAAACATTCTTTTAGTTCCTTCATTTTTTTGACCAGAGTTTGTTTTAAATTGACTTTCCTAAGTTGCTTAGCTGGTCTCTTGGAAACTAGCCAACACCTCAGCTCTTTGGAAGGGACTCCTGGGTTTGTAGGTCCAGGATGGCCTTCTAGAAACTGGAACATGAATGTATCAGTTTTCCAAAGAAGTGTGCACTGAATACAGATTGCTTCAGTGAATGTAATCTGTTTGAAACGGGCTTTATAGGTAGTTGTCAAATAAACAGCCTAATGGCCAATGTCCATATTTGTTACCAGGCAAATAGAGCAGCTTCAGAAATGCCTAAGGCTGTGTTTACCTGAGGGCATTGTCATCAGTCTTAAATAAAGAAATCATATTTTGTAACATCTCCATGAGATTTGTAGCAGTTTCTATGAGTTTGGTATTGATTAGGAAAAGTAAAATCTCAGCTTTTAAAGAACAGGCCCTTGTTATCTACAGCTAGAAATCTTCAGTGTATGTATCTTAATTCGGGTCCTTCTAAAAGCAGACCCTGAGACAAGAAATTGGGTTCAGTGGTTTATTTGGGAGTTGGAATGAGGGAGAGGGTGACAGGAAAGAAGGACGAGCCAGTAAAAGGTGGGATGGTGAGCAGGTTACTGCTGAGGGATGCTGGGGTTCAGCTTGTTGGGGAGCCTTCAAGAGACGGTGTGGAGTAAGCCTCGGATTCACCCCATTTCAGGAAGAGGAAGATGCAGCATTATTTACCAACCCTTATCCTTCATTGCTTGAGGGTTGCTCCTGAAATGTCAGCTCCCTGCCATTTCTGTCTGCAGGTGACCTCAGAGGTTGGCCAAGTTGTCTGGGTGGGGAACCAATGGTATATGCTACACTAAGGAAATGCAATTCCAACTCGCTGGGGAAAATAGGATCCTTTGTATAGCATTTTACAGTTCTCCCCTCTTTAAACATCACCATGACAACCATCACAAAATAGAACACCTAAAGTTAGGAATCATTTAAAATTTCAGGAAATGTGGACCATAGGAGAGAAGATTTGCATTTTCATTTGAAAAGAAAATTTACAGGAAAAATTCAACACTAAGGCTGAATCTCTAGCTCTTTATTGTCCATATATATGCTGTTAGCATCTCTCTTTCTCTCTCAACATCTTGCATAATTACGGTATAATATGAAAGTCAGGAAATTGATATTGATACAATCCAACAGCCTTATTTAGATTTTACTAGTTTTACACACTCTCATTTGTGTGCATGTGTGTGTTTAGTTTTAGTAATTTTATCACTGGTTTAGATTTGGGTGACCCGCACCACAGTGAAGACACAGGATAGTTCCACTGCAACGGTCCCTGTGTTACCCTTTAATAGCCACAGCTACTTCCTGCTCCTCTCCCCCAACCCTGGCAACCATTAATCTGTTGTCTGTTAGAATTTTGTCATTTCAAGAATGTTGTGTAAGTGGAATTATACAGGTGCAACATTTGAGATATTTTTTCTGCTCAGCATAACCCTTTGAGATCTGTTCAAGTTGTTGTGTGCATCAATAGTTTGTTCCTTTTTATTGCTGAGTAGTATTTCATGGTTTGGCTGTATTGGTTTGTTTAACCATGCATGTTGAAGAACATTTCAGTTGGGTTTCTGTTTTGGGTTATTTTGAATAAAGCTGCTATGAACCCGTGTACAGGTTTTTGTATGGACCTAGGTTTTCATTTCTCTGGCATAAATGCCCAAGAGTGTAATTGCTAGATCATCTGGTAAGTGCATGGTTAGTTTTATGAGAAATTTTCACACTCTTTTTCGAAGTGGCTATGGCCATGTGCTTACCCACTAGTAACTATGAGTGATCCAGTTTCTCTGCACCTCACCAGCATGTTGAATCAGCCTTGACCTCTTTTGTCTTGAATCAGGGGGCCAGGGAGATTGTCTTTGCTTTGGTTTGAGAACAATATTATGTTTGTAAACTTTACAAGAAGTTATCCCCATTTGGGGGCCACTTAAAATGACGTCTTTTATAATTCTTGCTCTTTTGTTTTCTGCTTATTTCTCTTTTTCCCTCGAAATAACAACAAACATGATAAATTGTGATAGATTAAAGCATTTCTCATGACTAATTTTCTTAAGGTTAAGAAAATAAAGGACAAATCTCCAATCTGTAGAGATAAATATGTGACTCACATGTAGCCTGAATCAATGTGGGAAGATGGAATAGGGGAGAAAATGAAGGATGAAAGAAACCTGAGGAAAATGACCAAAGAAGCCCATTATTTATAAGATGTAATGGATATTGGAACAGTTTATGAAACAGGCTAACCACCTTCAAGGATACACAGTAACAAAAAGACGTATTTGTGGTGACACTGAGCCCAGTGCCTACTTTAAGGGACTTCTTAGAGTAACGTATTTGAGTTGAAAAGAATATAAGCTAGCATTAGTTTAGATGTCACCTTAACAACGATGCCACAGTTTCAGAAATGAGGTAACTGATGCCCAGAGCAATTAAAATGCTTGTCCAGAGCCGCTCTGGGATCTGACTGCAGACAGGGCAGAGCCCCCGCACTGCACAGCCTGTGCACGTCACAAAAGATTTTGAGCTTGACCTGTGTTGGGTATTCTCATGTCACACCATGCTCTGCTTTCCTGGGTGCGCCCCTATTCCAGGTTGGAAGCTTCTACGTCGTTCCACTTTCCTATACACGCCTGTGAGTCTTTAGAGAATGGACAGGGGAGAGTGGGCAAAGCATCTCTGCAGAACCGCAGGGTTACTTGTTTCCAAAACATCCCCTTGAGATTAGATGCGGTTGAAGGCTCAGAAGTGAAAAGAAGAGCTGGCCGTTTAAATAAACAGATTAACCAGAGCGGGTTTTAAAATAGCAAGACTTAAAGTGATTCAATGTTAATTGAATATTGAGTAAGGCAGAGGTAGGGAGTTAATTGAATGAGTGAGCTTGGGGTTTCGAATAATTTTTTCATGATGTGAAGGAAATTATTACAGAGTTGGACACAGATCAGGGGATAGAGAGGCAGCATGATCGTTGGGAGCATAAATGAAAGCCATTTAGTTTGGCCGGCGAAACATAAGCCTGTTGGTTTGTTTGTTTTCCCTGTAAGCTTGTAAAATTTTATTTTGAAAAACCCAACATTTTAAAAAATTGTTATAAAAAAGTTACGTGTTTTCTGAAGAAAATTTAGAAACTATGGACAAGCAAAAAGAACAAAATAAATATCATCTATGATCTCATTATAGACATATCACTGACATTTTGGCTTACATCCTTTTAGTCTTTTTCTGAGTACAGTCATGTGTTGCTTAACAATGGGGATACATTCTGAGAAACGCACTCTTAGGTGATTTTGATATTGTGGGAACATCACAGAGTGTCCTTACACAAGGCTAGATGGTACAGCCCACTGCAGACCTAGGCTATATGGTATAGCCTGGTGCTCCTAGGCTGCAAACCTGTAAAGCATGTTACTGTACTGATTACTGTAGGCAGTATAAAATACTGCTAAGTATTTGTATATCTAAACATAGAAATAGTACAGTAAAAATATGGTATAGATATTAAAAATGATACACCTGTATAAGGCACTTACCATGAAGGGAGCTTGCAGGACTCAGAGTTCTTCTGGATGAGTCATCGAGTGAGTGGTGAGTGAATGTGAAGGCCTAGGTCATTACTGTATACTGCTGTAGGCTTTATAAATACTAAGGCTATACTAAATTTGTAAAAAATATTTTCTTTCTTCAATAATAAATTAACCTTAGCTTACTGTAACTTTTTAACTTTATAAACATAATTTTTTAAAAAACTTTGTTTTGTGATAACACTTAGCTTAAAACACATTGTACAGCTATACAAAAATATTTTGTTTTTATCCTTATTCTATACGCTTTCTTCAAAAATTAATTTTTTTTTTTACTTTTTAAACTTTTTGTTAAAAACTAAGACACAAACGCACTCATTAGCTTAGGTTCACACAGGTCAGGATCATCAGTATCACTATCTTCCACCTCCGCATCTTGTCCCAGTGGAAGGTCTTCAGGGGCAATAAGATACATGAAGCTGTCATCTCCTGTGATAACAATGCCTCCTTCTGGAATCCCTCCTGCCTAAGGCTGTTTTAGAGTTAACTTTTTTTATATAAGTAGGAGAAGGATGCTCTGAAATAACTATAAAAAGTACAGTATAGTAAATACATAAACCAGAAACATAGTTGTATAATTAGTATTATCAAGCATTATGTACTGTACACAATCGTATATGCTACACTTTTATATGACTGGCAGAGCAGTTGGTTTGCTTACACCAACATCACCACAAATACATGAGTCATGTGATGTGCAATGATGTTATGATGGCTGTGACATCACTAGGCAATAGGAATTTTTGAGCTCCATTGCAATCTTATGGGACCACTGTCATATATGTGGACCATCCTTGACTGAAACAGTTATGTGGCACAAGAATATATATGCCATTCATATATATATATTTATAAATATAGGATCATATTGTTTTGTAACAAACCTTAAAACTTAACAGTCCATGAACACATTTCCTATATAATTTTAAATCACGTAGTATTCTATCATGTAAATGTTCTTTACTTGACTTACTCAATACTATTTCTCTTTTGTAAACACCCTGTGATGAATGTTATAATTTCATTTTTGTGCTTATCCACAATTATTTCATTAGGCTATATTTGGAATTCCAGTGTCAATTGAAATGTAAATTTTAGGGCTTTTGATACCTAGTGCCAGGTGATCAACCTGGAAAAATTTATCTCAATGGTCGTTCCCTGCTGCAATTGATAGAGTTTCCATGACCTTTCCAATAACCGGTTCCATTATTTCTTTTTTAAATTGCCAATTTGATAAATGAAAAAATTATCTGTATTTAAAATTTTCATTTATTTGATTATTGAGGACATTATTCTTTAAAAAAAAAAACAAGTGAGTTTATTGGCTATTTGGGTTTCTATGTTTGTAAATCACCTGATCATGTCCTTTGATGATTTTTTTTTATGGGGTGCTCATCTTTTTTGTATTGAATGTTTAATTGCTTTATGTACATAAATATGCTCACTCTTTGTTTCCTATGTTGTCAACATTTTTTTTCTCTGTTGATTGGCAGCACACGCCTGTCATCCCAGCTACTTGGGAGGCTGAGGCAGGAGGATCACTTGAGCCCAGGAGTTTGAGGTTGTTGTGAGCTATGATGAGTCCACCACACTCTAGCGGGGGCTATAGAGTGAGATTCTGTCTCCCCCCCCCCAAAAAAAAGCCAGGTAGGCCTTGGGTTTCACATATATTAAGTACAAAGACCGTCACCATGATGCTAGTGTACACTCAAATTTCTTTTTTGGGGGTCTGGATTCTCAAACACTTAAAATTATGGTCATGTTTTGTTTTCCTTGAGGCCTGTGAGGGTAAGTATGTATTATTTCAGTCACTGGTCAAGATCTGTAGTTTGTGAGAAAAGCTCTCCTGGGGGTGGCAAAAAGGAGGGAGTGAGCCACCCCATCTCCAGACAGTACCTTGCAGCCTCTACACTGAGACACTCATAGCTGGGTGGATTGCAGAGTCTGATACACCTCTGAGCACAAACTACATTTCCTCCATGTTGGCTATCTCTGAATGCCACCAGCTGCAGAACAGATCATTCCTTTCTTACTTTAAACTTTGACTTTTTCTTTCTTTTGCAGAGCTTCAAAAGTGACAACACATTCCATTTGCAGGGTCAGAGGACTTTTCCTACAGCACAAAAATGCATGTTGCTCTACCACTTTGCACCTATACAAAAGAGGGCACATCTTATCATTCCCGTTTTTGAGATTTCTAATCATATGTCTTATAAAGTACTGGTTGCCGGTGGATACGGGTGTTTTATAGGTAGGTGTGACTCAGGAAGGGAAGTGGGTGGGCAGAGAGAGCCATGAAGAATTCCATACACTGGGGAAATGCTCCCACTCATGTTTTGTATTTGTGTTTTAAATTTTGGGAGCAACTCACAGGCACTGAGCAAAAGTAACTGATTAAATTAATCTTATAAGTAATGAAGTTTCCTGGCCTCTCATCAGACACACAGCTTACTGGCTGGTCGGTATTTAATTGGGAACTGGTGGCCAGTGGAAACAATGTGGGCTGAGTCCCACTTTAACAAGTTTTATAGTACACCAACCTTGCTGTATTACATCCAGATGTTATTAAAATTAACAAGTGGTACACTGACTTGTTTGTTTCCCTTATTCACACAAGACAGATGCTCAGGACTCACTTTACTTAGACACAGTAAATTAGAGTTGGCTGTGTTGAGTGAAGTGAATACTTTGCCTATTCTAAAAGGATAAATGTTGTAGCAATTGTCCTGCTCTGTCTGTATTTGAAAACAATAAATAATATTCTTAAAACAATTTGATAATCTTCAAATGCCAGTTGGAGTTCAAGGGTTCTAAAACTGAACTCTTGAGTAGTGGGATGGGAAAGGATGGAGATGGAGTTTCAGATAAGGCTGTGAAAGGCATCAGCGGAAGCCAGTGTTCTTTGTGAATGGCCCTTTGGTGAAGCTAGCATAGTCGGTAGAGAGAGGACCTGCCTAAAAACCCGAGACTGGGTTCACCTCTCAGCATTGCCACCAGCTTGCTGTATGACCTTGTTTTTGTGTCTCAGATTCTTCACCTGTAAAAAGAGGTGATTGGGTTGGCTCTTATTTTCGGGCCTATTTTAGCACTTTATAAAGTCTGAGGAGTGTTATATTCTAATTCTTGGAATAATCCAATGGATTTTAGCTGCTTTGAAGTTTTCCCACAGGTGGATTCCGGGATCCTTTTCTCAGTGAGTGGTGCTGACCAACAGGAAGATCCTTCAACCTCAAACTCGAAGTTATTACTGAGATTTTGGAGCATCAGCATGTGTGACTTGTGGCAGTTGGGTAATGAAGCACACCTTTGTCTGTATCTCCACAATTCCTTTACGGTTTATTCAATGGGGCTCTCCAATGATCAAAATTGTTACCATGCTTTTTCCAAAATGGCAAGCCCAACACTTTGAGAAAAGGAGCTAATGCCAAATAAAATTTTTTGACAAACTGCAAGTATTCTAAGTACCCCCAACCCCCATCTCTGTTAGGTCGGGACCCCACACACTTTTTTTGTTAAAGTCACCTCTAGGGCAAATTTGGACACTCTTCAACACTATACATGAACTATCAGGTTGTCATTGATGAGGATTTGAAGCTGGGCCCAGGAATCCACACACAGTCCAGTGACAAGTGTAGTACTCTTGAGTATGATGTTATAACTGCAGGAAGGCCACATCCCTCACTAGGATTGGGATTCTCAGTCTTGCTCACAAGATGCCCTGACCTCCCACCCAAAGAAAGCTAGTATTTCATCTCTTTTGGCTTTTTGTGAAAGCTCCTGGAAGCCATGTCATAAGCAGCTAGTACCTGTAAGTAGAATCTGTAATTTATTTCTGGAAATAGCTTGAGGTTCTCTTGTCCCCCAAGATAGCACTGAATAGGGTCAGGGAAGAGCAGGTCCATGGGGGCGTTGAGGAAGTATTGTATGACAGAAGGGAGCCAACGGAGAAGGCATGGAATTTCAGAGAAGCTGGCCAGTGCTCAAGTGTGGCTCCTGGGGGAATTATCTTCCTTCACCAGGGTGACATAAACACACACCTGGATGATGTCTAAATACGGTAAAGGAGGGGCTGAGGAATGAGAAGTCTAATTAAATTAGCTAATGTGGATATGAGCTTTGTAATGCATGAATGGCTATCACATATTAATCTCATTGATTCCCGGCACAATTTGCATTGGGTTCCATCTTTATTTACCAGTGGGGTTCTGTCTAGTATTTGGCAATGAAACAGATGTGAATCAGAGAGGTTAGATGACCCTTCTGTGTCACTAAGCTCACATGTGGTAGATTGGAGGTTTCAACCCAGAACTTCTGAGCCCTAAAATTTAATTCTTTTACAAAGGATAGAATAAAATGGAGTTCAGTGTGTTTAGGTGGAGTAGAGAGATGTCATATGTTATTCACCCTATTTCTCTGTACTCCATGCTGATCCCCCTTATAGGGTCCCCAGGCTGAGATCCTTGTCCAGATTCAAGGCTGCAAGATGTCCCCACCTCACACATCAATTTGTTCTCTCCCTTCCACAGAATACAGCCTCTCTTCTCACTCCATGCTGCCTTTGGTTGTGTTGCATGATTTGGATGTGAAGGTGGGAATAGATGAATCCTGGTGACCCAGTAACTGAGCGAACCATGAAGAAAGGAAGAGCACCTTCTTCTTGAGGAGAAACTTGACCTTTTCAAAACCGAGACCCTCTATACTCAAGACAGTTTTTCATCTTTCCTGCCAACTCTTTTCTTTCTTCTCAATTTTCCCATTGTCCATTTTTCTGAGTCACCCAGTGAGGGGTCTGCCCTGAGAGGACAGACTCCTGCACAGCTGATTTCTCAGCCAGAGGACTGACCTTGTCCCCACCCCAAGTGTAGTGAGAACTTGTTAGGGATTGTCAGGTGGAAGATTGTCTGGGATAAAGGAGAAGAGCCTTTCCCGCAGCTTCTTTCTCCAAATTGATCATGTTCCCAACACAGGCTGCAAATGTGGATTAAACCCTAGTCAGGGCCACCATCATCATAGCTTGGTGTCCAGACATAGCTGTCCAGAGTGTGTGTCCTCTGTGTCACTGCCTGACCCAGTCCATTCCTGCCTCAGAGGAAGTGGGGCCTGATGTAGATACTGTTGGTAATATGGCAAAGTTTGGTGATTCGTCAAATATTCATGGCCCCATAAAGCTTAGTGTCTTTTCTGTATTATCTCAATGCTATTATTATTTAGTTTCATTTTGTTTAGAGAATTTAATGTTAATCAACAATTAGTTAGGGGCTGGTTGATTGAGTGGGCCAGTTGCCTTTCCTCCAGCTAGTCCATGTTCAACCAGAATTTCTTGAGCACCTGCTATGTGGTGGGCGTCACATTAGGCAGAGAAGGCCATGCGAAAGCAAAACAAAAAGATCAGACAGAGATCCTGTTCTCCAGGACTTACTGTTAAACAAATAATCCCACTAACAATGCATAATTACAACCAGGGATTCTGAAAAAGGGGAAGGTGTTTCTGTGGCAATGTTGAACAAAGGATCCTATATTTCTGAGCCGAGGCAGGGAAAAGTTCCTTGAAGTTGAGAAGCCAAGGCTGTGTTCTGAGTGAAGAAGAGCTGACCAGAAGTCACCTCGCAAAGGGTAGGGATAAAAAAGAGCTTTCTAGCCAGAGGAAAGGGACTCTGCAAAGACCTCACGGAAGGAGGAAGTAGGGTGCTTTTTCAGAAATGAAGGTCATGGCAGCTGAAACTCAGAGGAAAGCTGGAGAGAGGGGCTAGAGATGGGCCCCATGGGCATTTTAGGCCACATGAAATATTTAGATTGTGATTCCAGGGCGTATGGAGAGCCATAGGAGGCTCTTAGGCAGGAGTGTGTGTATGTGTGCATGTGTAAGTGATTAGATTTGTATTTTGAGGAGGAAACCTGCTATTGTGAGGACCTCACATGGATAGGAGACTAGCAGGGAGGCTGTCACAGTCACCTTAATGAAGAACAGTGACATCTGGAATGAGGAGTTAAGACGGTGATTAGTGGATGGACCTTTAGGCAGTGACAGGTTGGACATGGACATGAAAGAAGGGACAGTGTCAAGGATAATTCCCAGATGCTGGCCTGCATGCTCGGAAGGAAGGAGGTGTCAGTTACTAAGATAGGGATGCTGGAAGGGGGGAAGGTGAGAAAAGATCTCATGAGTTCAGTGTTCATCTGTGGTCAGCTGCAAAGAACAGAAAACCCTATTGGAGTGGCTGAAGCAGTAATGGATGTATGTGATTCACTACACAGGAAGTCCAGGGCTGTGCAATCCTGGCCTTGTAGGTCAGCTTAACAATTCAGGGATGGTGCAGACTCTTCAGCCTTCTGGTCTACCCATCTTAGTGTGTAGACCTTCACCTTTCTGCTTATCTCATTATAGTTTACGATGGCTGACCCTGCCCTAGCACCTGTACTGCAAGTAGAAAATTGGAGGATAGGCCAATGGGTGAGGGACTTTATCCTAGCTAAGATTTTCCTTTTTATTTAAGAAGAGACCCCTCCTCAGGAATTTTGCCTACATCATAGTGGCCTGAACTAAGTTTCAAGACCAAGCCTAGCTAAATGGAGGCTTGGAAATCTAGTGTTTTAGATTTCTAGCCTCTACAGGTAGAGGAAGGCCAAGGAGAGGGAACATGTGAAAAGCTTTTAGGACTAACATGTATCTACCACAGTCACATAGGATTTGAGGCGCTCTGTGTCAATGAAGTAGAGATGTTAGGAGGCAGATATATTGGCTAAGAGATATTCTTCCTCCTGAGGGGAAGGAGGTGATTTGGTGACAATTTTAAAACATGGCAATGAAGACATACTTCCCAAGTCTTTTCCTTCTCCTCAAAACAAGAGTGAATCAGAAAAGCTCTGGCCAAGAAATTTGGTCAGTCAAAAGGATAACTATTGAATTATTGGAAGTAGGTTACTAAGGGGACTTTAAAATAAGGACACAATAACTCTGTGTGGGCTGTGCTTGAAAATGGCAGAGAACGGGCTTCCTGACCTTGCAATGACCCGGCCAGTCTCTAAATGGTTCATGAACCTGTAGCATCAGCTCTTAATAATGTGGCCACTGTGGACCACATCGTAAACTTTAATGCGCCAATTATAATGATGGTAATAACTTTCTTGCTTCATGGGCCAAATCTCATTCCTCCCTCTCCATTCTCTCCTTGAGAACAAGGGCAGTGACATTTCATAGAGGATTGTCACTGGTGAAGTGACACCTGGCTGAGACCTGAAGGAGGCTAGGGAGGTGTCAGGAAGACCTGTGCAAGGAGCCATTCAGGCAGAGGGAGAGCAGGCTGAAGGCCCGAGTTGTGCTGAGCAGTTTGGCACTGCATAGGGAGGGCTTATAGGGGACAGAACGTATGAATTCAGGAGAGAAATGTGATATTAACACCAGACTCTTTAATTTTAAAAGTTTTAGGTGAATTATAAAAATGATACACACTTAAAACATAATCCCACCTAATCTTCAAAAGGCTTATGCTCTGGGAAACACATGGTAACTCCAGAAAAAGACTATGAGAAAATCTAAACACAGTGATAACTTACATCACATGGATAATAATAGACAGCAACAGCATAGTGATTAAGGGCACATGCTGTGAACTTTTGGAATCCTGTCTCCACCACTTAGCAGCTGTGTGAACTTGAGTGAGTTACTCAACCTGTTTGAGCTTCAGATGGGGATAGTCTCATACCTACTTCGTAGAGTTGTTGTGTTTATTGAATGATCAATAAATGAGTTAATATGTGTAAGACACTTGGAATGATGCACATAAAATCTCCAATCTGTATTGGCCATTATTGTTATTGTAAGGAAGTTGGGAGATTGAAGAAATCAGAAACTGCTGAAAGTCAGAAGTGGAGAATTTTAGGGCTTTGAAAGAATGGCAGGTCTAATAGGCCAGGTGGGGGTATTTCAGTGGTGGGCCAGGATTTCTTCTTTTTCCTTTTAAAGACTAGGCTAGATTTTCATGATAAGTTTGATAACGTATAGCCAAGAATTCTTGACTTCCTCATGTTACCTCATCTATTCTCTTGCACCTCATTGATTTGTTTTCTCCTGCAGCTTTTCTTGTGTCTACCATTTCTGTTTCAAAGATACCAGTATCATTTCTGTTATCCAAGCCAGGAGCCTCAGTGCAACTCCTGCTTTCTTTGGTGCAGCTGGTCAAGTGTCCGTTTCTTTTCCCTCCCCTTTCTTTTCTCTCCCCATACCCACTTCCCCTTTTTTCTTTTGGATCTTACCTCTACAGAATCCTGCAGTCTAAGTACAACCTATCTGAAAAGTCTCAGCCATTTTTGAAGATCTTTCCAACCTCTTCCCACTTACCCATCACTCGGTAGTCTACAGCTAAGAGCATGCCCTAGTTCTTAGCACTTCTTCAGTAGGTCTCGGGTCACCCAAATCTCCATCTAAGGCCATGTCTTGAGGACCACCCCCTCAGCTGTTCTTTAATGCATCTATTCATTTACTTAAAGAACATGTGCCTGGCCTTGTGGGAGGTAGTGAGAAACAAACAGCCAGCCAACCCATAGCTTTTATCTCTGTCTTCATGGAGCTTACAGGTTGGTGGGGAAAGAAAATTAACCAGAAAAACACAATAGTAATAACTGTTACAGATATTTTGAAGGAAAAGTATAGGAGAAAATCTATTATGGAGCTTTCTCTTTCCACTGCTAAAATTGAGCCCCTTTCACTGCACACCACCCTTCGTCATTCAGCTGGCTTTAAGAATCCCATCTGTATGGATCCAGATAAACTGAGTGTAGGTAACAGAAACCTTGACTAACATTGATCTTACAGGAAAGGAAGTTCTGGGCCTAGTTTAGCAACTCAATGACCTTTCCCTCATGATGATGATTACAGTAATTCCAATCATTGCTCAGTGGTGCCCAAGCAGGAAAGAAGGGAAAGGCCAGAGAGAGATGCCCTTTACTTTTCCAGCTCTCTTCGTTTATTCAGGAGAAAAAGAGCCACTCAACACATTTCCACTCATGTTTCATGGGCTAGTACTCAGTCATTTGCCCTCCCCTGAAGATTGTCAGCAAATGGGAACAGCGTGGTCATGCTTGACTGGCACATGCTTAGTTCATCCCCAGGGCTGCAGGACTGGTTTAGCTTCTTTGAGCCTGTTGTGGTCAAACCAGATGGGTTTCTATTGACTATGGAAGGAGAAACAGTTGCTATAGGACAGGTGACCAACAGTGTCTGCCCCACCAGCATATCTGTGAGTCCTCCCAAGACTGGTCATAGAAGAGAGGACTGTTTTCCTCTCTTTATTCTGTCTGGACATGAGCCCTCAATGATGCATTTTCTGCTCACATCTAGAGGATGATTTGCCCTGTCTTAATCTGGATTCCTTCAGAAGCTGACCCTGAAGCACAGATTCAAGTACAAGGAGTTGCTTTGGGAGGTGTGGGAAACATTGGCAGGGAAGTGAAAAGTGATCTAGCAATGGGAAGGCAGTCAATGCAGGGGAATTAGCAAACCAGTTACTGCAGAGAGTGATTAGAGCTTAAGCCCCTGGGGAAACTGGGAAAAAGTAGAAAGTTCATGCCTCAGAATTATTCTGTTTGAGAGATGAGGGAGCTGGAATATTTATACCCCACTTCCCCATAGGCTGCTGGTTGAGGGCTGCTTCCAAGTTTGTTAATTCCCCAGCCTCCTGGCCTGCATATGTGGACAGAATGATCTTCTATGGCTCCGGAGAAAACTCTCAAGCCCAGAGATGCAGGTAATCACTGGGCGAGGTCATCCAAAACATAGAGGGAGATGGTGGGAAGGGCACTGATAACATTTCCTACCCATCCGACCTCTTAAGCGCATGAGCCCTTCTCTGATATGTACTAAAATGCTTCGATGGAATGAATACTTCTCACTTAGATGTGTAACTTTATCAGTGTTCACCATAAACCGTATGTTCCTTAAAATAAGGGTGCATCAGACTTGTATAATTTAATTGGCACTGCATTCTGCACAGTACTGTGTATAAATAACTACTTTCTCACATGCATTTTGATGGTGTCACATTGGGGATAAGAATAACTTCTTCCATGCCACAACATTTGGGCCAGTAGTTATCATCGTGACAAATTTATAACTTTGATACAACTTTTCTGGTCAAGCCAATTGGGTTAAGTGGTCAAGTTCTTTTGGAACACAACTCTTGTATCATAGGCTCAACCTGTGCCACACCAAGGGAAGTGGAGATTTGACAGATCCCTATTCATTTGATTGAAGTAGTCAACCGAGTGAAAAGATTCAGTACTCCGAATTCTAGAACCATAATCACATTTTAGGTCTAGAGATTTCCTTCTGTCTCCTTTGAATCTAAAGGAAAAGAAACATAATATTTTTTAGTCTTTATATGGAGCATAAGCTGTTTTTATAAATGTGGAATAATTCATTGAGTATATAAGTAATGTTGAGGAGGCATCCCAAGAAAACCTTGCTTTTGATGTAATCTAGTCAAATGGATTATTTTATTCCCTCCTGCTCCTCCCCCCACCCCATTCATTTTTGTCAAAGTGAGTTTCCATATGTTTCGTCTAAATGAGTCACATTCAGAGAAATCATTCAAATTATCTGTGGGCACAGATAACTTATTCTTTCATTTGTGGCTTGAAGGTGGGTGGTTATAAGGAGTGGGAATGATGGTGGGCTCTTCTCCAAACCCCAAATCCTTTGGCTTCCTCTGAGTCTCTGAGCTTTCTGCATTTCCAACTTTGTTCTACACCAGAGGGAAATAGCCATAGTAAATTGCAAAGATTATTCAATTTCAGTCCACTTTAAGTCCCCTTAAAGGGAGGCTGCACTCATGACTTCTCAGGGGATAGGCGATGCATCTTGCCATGGATAAAGTGCTGGTTGAGAGGTTTTAAATCACATTTGTAGCTTGGGAGACTAATATTGGAGGCAGTCTTCCTCCTAAATAGTAATGCCATCTGTGTCCCTGACTGTACAGAGCACAGGCAGGGGAGACCAGAGCTAACTTATTTAAAGAATGATAGAACCATTTAAAGGGTGTCTTTCAAGGGACATAAACACCTTAGCCAGGTTAATAAAGACTGTCATTGCATTTCTTGCTTGTAGCCTGAAGGATGCAATTGTTTTTTGCATTTCACTATGCTGCCTTATATTGGTCAATCTGAAATATACACAAATCTGAATCCAAATGAGGCAATGCACTTGATCTGTGCTAGGAAAAGAGATCTTCTGTATTGACTGAGTTTAATGTTCTATTTGCTTTTCACCCTTCTAATCAAAGGCTATTATGAGTGAACATTTATGGAACACTTACATCTGAATGGTCTAGTTATGGAAGGTTTATTATTGACTCTCCCTCGCTCCCCCCCCCCATTTGGCTGATGTTTTTGAATGAATGGGTGCATTGTAGATTGTTTTGTGGATTTCATTGCTGCTTGCATTCAGTAATCTCTGTTACTGGAAGAGACCCACTCAGTTCATTCCTGTACATCCTTATTGACACCAATGCTGTGCCTGATGCTGGTATAATGAACTGGCTGGCCTGTCTGGAATCCTGAACAACTGCTGAGCTCTCATAGAGACCACCCACTCTGTTATCTCACTGATACGTGGTTCTGTCCCAGGAAAGGGAGAGAGGGAGAAGGGAAGGAAGGGAGGGAAGGAAGGGGAGGAAGAAAGCAGGACTCTAAAAATTTCAGATCAGTTCAAGAAGAAATTATGTCTGTGATAGGAATGTAACTGAGGTGGAGGAAAATGTTTTTCCCTTTTGCATCTGTGAACATTACTCTGTTGGACACATTCCACATGTGGGCAGCGTGATACACCCAGACTCTCTCAACCTCAGCTCTTTAAATATTTCCAGAATTGGTGAATCTGAAGTCCTCCTGTTAGATGAAGTGGCTTCTTTCCAACCCTGGCTCTTCCCTTTCTGCTTAAACAACCACGTTGACTTGGGTGGTGATTTGTGTTCTGTTCCCCTTTCTTTCTCACTTGTTTCCTTTGCTGGCTGGATAGACATTTTCACAGCAACCAACCAGCTGACCTGTTAGGTTGAAGTATTGCATGGGCCCAGGTGTGTGGAAGCTGATTATGATCTGCGTAAACAACAACAGTTCTCCAGTTTAAAATAATTTGTGGTCAGTATGTGTCCCTAGTTTGTCATTATTTGTTTTTTAGTGTATTTATTTAAACTCTGCCTATTTCTGAGGTGTCTTTGAAATGACTTACAGTAAAAGAAACATAAGTAATTCGACTCATATAATGAAGATAAAAAGTTTAAACTTATGTAATACATGAAATGATAAACCTAGGCTAATAACAACTATCACAGTTAAACATTAATTTTAGTAGTGGATTCCTAGGCAATCAAAATTTTAAAATATAAGGAGGGGCTTCACTTTGCTTGCCTGATAAAAGGGTACATACTGGTTCATCCATAGGTGAGCTTTCTCTTTAGATCACTAATTCTTCATTGAAACTTATTACATGGCTCCTGTATACGTCAAAGACTAACTAATGAACACATTTAACGGTGATATTTTTTAAGTTGTAAAAATATTCTTCATGCGTCTGTTTCTCATAGTGTGAAAAGAAGTTGGCTGGTTTGTGTAGAAGAATTAAAGTACTTTTAGCTTTTGGGTTTTACTTTATCTGAACTGCATCTTATCCATGTTAGAAATATGGACATGAGCTTTTTGGCAGGAAGCATGACCACTGGCCACTTTGTCTTTTGCCAAGATGGTTTATACCCCAGACTCTTGAAGGATTCACTATGTGCTTTTCTTTTAAGGGTATGTTGCCAGGTTCCATGGTTCCAGGGTTTAGTCTTCATTAAGGATTCTTAAAATTCTTCTCTTGGCTCACCCTCAGAGGTGCTTAGAATGGGAATTGGTGGTTCTTTTAGTGTTTATATATGTCCCTAGAAATCTCAGATGTTTTCAGGGAAGACTCTAGGTCTGCTGGACATCTTCTGTGTCCTGCTAAGAGCATGGTCCTCTGTTATCTGAGAGATTTTTTGTGATGTTATGCTAATGCTGAGCTCTGGTGCTCCAGTCACTCAGGAGATGAGAATCAAGCTTTTGGAGAGACCCTCGGAATGAGGCATTGTCTCCTTTCAGCAGTTGGTGCCACAACGGAATTTGGTAATCTTCAGTATTTGACAAAAGTGTTCCTCATCATTAATGTTTAGAGTATTTTATTTCTAAAATTCTGCCTAGTGCAATGACATCACACACGAGTAATACTATATATTCTGACTTCAAAGGCTGACAAATAGTTTGATGAAAGCAGAAAATCGAGTCTGGCTCAGAGCCATCTATGCAGCAGGCATAGAACCCAGATAACAAATGTCAAATATCATTTAAGACTAGGAAAGTAGTAAAGCAACAGAACATTTTACCTGGATAGGCGATACTGTCCCAGTCAATAGAGAACACAAGAGGGAAATGGTATCAGGGCTAAAAACACATGAAAAACATTTAATAACCCTAGAACATATGGAAATTAATGATATTCAGAGCTTGCAGAATACCGAGATTTTTCAGCTTAAAATAATCTTCCTGCTGATGCACAGTTACTGGAGGACTCCCAAAATGCCACAGAGAAAATTAGATGCAAGCAAAAAAGAAAAAAAAAAAAAAAAAAGCAAAGCTCTGAGATTCAGACCATGGGATAGAAATAAAGTGCAATTATTTGTGAAGAATTGAAGAGATGGTGTATGGAGACTTGGGATCATGCCCTGGTTTTCTCTTTAAATGTCCTAATTGGGCAAGACTGTAGTTCTTTATTTGTAAGGAAGAATTTTTACTAGTTCTACTTTATTCTCTTTTAAGGTACTTTATATCTTTAAAATTGTATAGTCTGTGCATATGACAAAGACCCAGTAGCCAGAATGACTTCTATCAGAAGAATCTGTGCTAAAGTGGGGCAGAGTTGCACCCCAGCCTCCACCCCTCACCCCATTGTTACAAAGTCCAATAAAAACTCATAACAGAAAAGTTCTGCTCAACTTCCAACCCAAACTACCCTGACACCACACTGCCTCAAGAACAGAGCATGACATGGGTAAAAGATGGATGAAGAAAACAAAGTTAATGCATTAGAAGCCTGTGTTTGACCACATTACCCATTCATTCTCACCTATTTCTGCTTGAAATGGGACTTAAATTGGGTAACAGAATTTAGTGTAACTCAAAATCCCAAGGGTGAGATTTCTTCAATGATAGAGTTCTCCAGTTTAAAAAAACAGAAAAAAGATGTCCAGGGTCTGGGCAGTTGCACTCAACAGTGACATATCTGATTCTCTTACATTCATTTACTATAATTGAATCAGAGCTTCAAAATCCTTGAACTTTGTCTTCCATTTAACCTCAAGACCTTATTGGCAAGCAGAATGCTTTCTATAGAGAGGACAAAACCAGAAGGCTTTTAGTTGATGTTGGATTCAAGAGTGGCAGACTTTACTTTCTTCAAAGAGCTCTGAGGCCTGGAAAAATCACAGGAGTGTTGAGAGGTCACCCATAGATTTTTGAATTATTAACACATGTTTAACAATTAAAGAAAGACATATTGATAAGCTATAGAGGCAATTAATTATTTAGTTGTACAAAGTAAAGGGTAGAAAAAAAAAGATTAAGTGCAATGGGTATGACTCTTAGGCCACAAAGGCGAGTATTATCATAAAACTTTATTTACCTGAAATCAAATCACATCTGACTCCAAGCTCCCATTCCACCGGGGTGGTACAAAATTTAATCTCAGGCTTTATTAGCATTCTATCCTCCCTCTCTTCTAGAGTCATGCAAAAATCTGTATTGAGAAAGGGTAGGTCTTATGTGGAGCTGATGCTTGGGTTGTCTCTCTCTGATACTTGAGTCCAAGTCAGGGTTCTAGAGACTCTGCTAATTCTGAGGTATGCTTGGGGGTAGGAAAACGTTTGTATAAGAATTGGACTTCTTGGGGGCACCCCTCAAGGCATGCAAGGAAGCCAGCTCTGGATGGAAACCGATCCACCCCCCACTGCTTCAGCAAACTCAGGGCCATCACTTTCTCCTTTGCAAATGCTGCAAGGCTGAGATTGGGGGGTGGGGCTGGCTGCAGGTGTTGATTTTAAGTTTTCTTAAAATTTAACTAAAAGGGCTCCTGCCTACACAGTTGGCAAACTTTGGGCTCTTTCCTTCTTGGAGGTTTTTTCCATTGTGTCTCCCTTTCCTAGGAAAACTCACCTGTGAACCAGCAGAACTTGCTCTTTACCTGGGTGTCATTCCCTTCTTTAACAATTGTATGTGAGCTATCTGTTGGTGCATGTGTGATAGCAGATAGACTGTACTTGCTTCTGATCTCGGTTTACTTGTCTTCCAATATTCCAGAATGTATTTCCACTCAGACAAATTGATTTAAATGTTTTATTTTCACACCCTTTACTAAAAATAATAATGATGACAATAGCAATAACAACCATTCCTTTCACATATACAGATACTATGATAAGCATTTTACAGATTCTGTCTATTTAATATTTGAAGCAACCCTGAAATGAAGATACTGTGTGCTCTTTTCACTGATGAGTAAACTTCCCTTTGGAGCAGACTGTGGTCTCAGTGGAGGTCAATGGTCATACCTGGATGCTAAGCCATTGTGCCCTCAAAACCATGATGAGTAGTGACAAAGGTCTTGAAAAACACCCTATAAGCCATGATATTTCTCATGTTCTGGCCTCAGTGAGGTTATGCTGACTTTCAAAGGGAAGAATGGATGATCATTTTTTTGTTTATCATCCATATATAACTGGTTTAGTACAGTATCATGCCTTAACAGGCAAACCATAAAAGTTTCCTTTAGATTGTCAAGGTGAATATCATCTGCTTGCAAGCCGGCTTTTTCTATACTTGAAGTTTTTCCACCCTTTACTTTATAGTCAGTATATTCTGTTGAGAATTTTCAAGAAAAATTTCTTCCTTTATTTATTCTAGAAATACTGTATCAGTCTCTTCCCCCAAGCAATTCTGAACTCACCAAGGGCTGACAAAAATTAAACTTCTTGGAGGCAAAAGTTAATTAAGTTTCTCATCTGTTGCCAAAAATATATTTTAAGATTTTAGAAAGTGACTTACAGTTTTCTTTTTGGTCTGCATATCTATGTACAGCATTTATATGAATATATTTTGTTTTTAATTAGATAACATGTCAGCATCCACTTCTAATACTTTAATGGGAAAATGCTATAGATTAATACAAGATTATCAGCTATTCTGATATTTATTTAAGGGTGTATCGACAGAATAAATGTGTCAAGTCAGTAGTATCAACCAGAAGTATGAAACAGCAATTTGTAAAATTCTAATGAAGTTCTATTGTCTGAATGTTTGTGTCCTTGCAAAATTCATATTTTGAAAGCAAACCCCCAATGGGATGGCATTAGGAAGGAAAGTCTTTGAGAGGTGATTAGTTCACCTCTATAGCCCATAGGTCACAATGGGATTAGTGCTTTTATAAAAGAGGACCAAAAGGGCTTATTTGTCCCTTCTGCCATATGAGGACACATAGAAGGTGCCATCTATGAGGAATGAGCTCTCATCAGACATTAATTTTACTGGTGTCTTGATCTTGAACTTCCAGCCTTCATAATGGTGGTATAAATTTTCTGTTGTTTATAAATTAGCCAGTCTAACATATTTTGTTATAGCAGCTCGAATGGACTAAGACATGGCACTATTAATATTATCTATATGTCAAGGATTGAAGCAGTGACCTCAGAAAGGAGCTCTCAGAATTACTTACAATCCATCTTTTGCCAATAATCTAAATCAAAATGCAACAGAGAAAGAGAAGGTTGAGTTTAAGTATCAATAAATTCCTTATAAAATTATGAACCTGTAAAAGGAGATACTTTTAGTTTCTTGCACTATAAAAAGAGGAAATTGGGGACACAGCAGAGACGGCAATGTGACCTTAGTAAAACAGTGAAGTAAGAGGCCAGGAACAGAGACATGGCATGAATTCTCCTGAGTTATTCAGCTAACACTGGAACAAGCTAATGATACACACTGAAGTGCTTGCAATGCACATTGGGAATCTCTGTTTTTCCTGTCTATCCTCTGAGTTCCAACAAAGATGCTAATGCAAGATATTTTATTGGTTTAAACTTGAAGCTGTAGTCTTAGTCTGTTTCTTTCTTTCTTTTTTCTTTTTTGGTTTTTTAAAAATTTTATTTCAGAATATTATGGGGATATAAACGTTTTAGTTACATAAATTGCTTTTGTACCCTTTGAGTTAAAGTTATAAGTGTGCCCATCCCCCAGATAGTGTGCTTTGTACCTGTTAGGTATGAATTTACCCATTCCCTCCTCTCCCCACCCTGCTTAATTTCCAATGAATGTTATTTCCATATATGCACATAAGTGTTGATTGATTAGTTCCAATTTAATGGTGAGTACATGTGTTGTTTATTTTTCCATTCTTGCACTTCTTCACTTAGAAGAATGGTCTGTAGTTCCATCCAGGTTAATACAAGAAGTATTAGTTCATCACTTTTTTATGGTTGAGTAGTACTCCATGGTATTCATATACTACATTTTATTAATCCACTCATGTATTAATGGGCACTCAGGTTGTTTCCATATCTTT
>CAUYSK010050730.1:0-14861 GCA_963575035.1 Avahi laniger | reverse complement strand
TATCTGTTTTGTGCTGGACACTCAACATATGTCATTTAAACTTCACAGGCATCCTATGAAGTAGGTTATGATCATCTAATATATGGGTTAGGATGCAGAGGCCAGAAGAAGTTAATTAACTTGACTAAGGCACAAGAGTAGTAAGGGGCAGCTCTAGAATTCTACATAAGTCTATGTGGCTCTAAAATGATGGTCTGAACTATTTATAACCCTGTACTATTAAGAAATAGTTGTAGTTCTTGCTTCTTGGATTAAAAATGAAAATGATTTAGATAAAACTAAATTTGGAGGAAGCTTTTGAGAATATAAAAATAGTTAATTTAAATTAAGCAAAAACGATTATACTACTTTCATGTTTTCAAAGCCAGTCTGAATAGTCTCACTTGTCATGTGGACCAGAAGACCCACACCTCACTGCTTATAAGCTGTTTTTATAAACGTAGTCGTTTAGAGAGTAAAAGAATATTTTGATTGGCTCCAGTTCACCTGTATAGAGAAACATCCCACTACAAGAAGACATCACAAAAGCACGAGGTTTCAATGAATCTGAAATCTTATTCATTTTTGTTCTCTTCTGGAGCTCTCTTTCTTCACTGAGTTTTATTAGTGGATGGAACCATTAAACTAGAGGTTCCTAGGTGGAGAAACTTTGTAGGAGAATTACTTTCAACACCATCTCTTTTTTGTTTCTTGCGTCTCAGTGTACTCCAGTTCTAAATTTTGTGGTGCTAAAGCTTGGAAGAAAACAAAGCAATTCAAGGAAAAATTTCTTTCTTTCTTTCTTTTTTTTTTTTCTGTTTTTTAGTTTTTGGTAGAAGGTTTGGCTTGGAGAGAGAAGAAATATTACAATTGTTCTTTGTCTATAAGATATTCCAGATTTCATTTTGTGGTCTCATTTTATTACTACTGGGTCTGTGTATTCCAGTCACTCTGTACTTGGTATTTCTTTATTCCTGCGCTTCAGTGAATCCAGCTCATTTGTGCACCTCCTTGACAACTCTCACGTAACTCATTCTTCTGTAGTGTTTTTTTCTCAACATCTCTGGTTTTACAAATTTACCTTGATACCCAGATACATTAACATATTCCCCAGCACAGACATACAATTCGTTCTTCAGTCATATTGAACTCCTTTGTTTAGGTTTAGAAACTACATTCATCATTTCTGTATTTGATTGCTCCTGCTACACATGATTCTGCTCAGATAATTCTGAAACAACTCAGAAGCATAGAAAGAAGACTTTCTCTTCTGCAAATTTTCTTTATCCCTCCCCATTCCCTTGGCCAATTCCTTCTCACTTCATTTTCATTCCTATGAGTATTCTTTTTCATTTTAGCTCCAGTTTCCATTGTTAATTATGTATGACCGTCCGTCCGTTTTCACACTCAGAAAATCTTGGTCACCATCTACCTCTTCCCACACCCCAAGCTGTAATCCTGTTGATTCAGACAGAGCTACTGCAGTCTACAGAGCTCCCAATCTTTGAACGTACCGACACAATCTGTATAATCAGCACCATGGACAGAGGTGCTTGTAGGGATTAATGTGTTTGGAAGACAAAAGAACTCGCCTAAATTTAGCCATAAAATTAAAACCAAACACGTCTCATTTTGTGAAATATGAAAGATCAATGTTTCTTCAGAGTGTTATGACTTCACTTCTGTGCTAAAATATTGACAAAAAAAGACAATATTTGCAAAATTTTTAAGAATTTAAACTTAGTCATAGAATTTTACAGCAGGAGGGCACCTTAGAGGTTATCTAGTTACTTTCCTTTGTTTTCCAGATGATGAAATTAAATGACTTATCCAAAGCCAGACAGCTCATTCATTTCAGAACTTGAGTGCTGGGAAGAGATAGGTAGTGTCTTCACTCAAGGTCATATAACTGTTCCAAGACAAAACAGATACTGAATTTAAAAACATGTAATCCTTTTTCATGAATTCATCAAGAGAAGGAATGCACTCAATGTAATACAGCCTCTGCAGGTAGCTGAGAGGAACATTTTCTTATCTCAGGAAGTAAATGAGAGGACTTCTGCCCCATCCTTGGCAAGATGACCTCCAAACAGGGCAGTTATTTATACAGGGCAGTTATAAATCAGTGTTACTAAGAAGCAAGTTACTGATCTGTATTTAAATTTTTGGAAAGAATTAATGTGGATCAAAGTGCCTAACCTATAGTGAATGTTAGATTTAGTTATTATGAGTAGCCTACCATCAAATTTTATTAGCTCACCATAAGACTAAAATATGAGGTTTTATAATTAAATTTGAGAGAATAGGAAGAGAAAATCTAAAATGATATACCAACAGAAGCTTCTGAAAGGTAATAAAGTGGGAAAGAAGGAATGGCTGTATGTTATTCTTTGCAACTATTTATGAATTAGCCATTGTCCCTATTAAAGGTCCGTGGTTTCTCTTGTGCTTTTCCTCAAATATGATTATCATGTCACTGCCAGAGGACATCTGATTTTTAGGTTGCTTTTCCTGGATGAGTACTGAGTGTGTGACTAGCACAGAGAGCCTCTCATTTAACCATCCAGTACACATTTGCAAGATGGTTGTCTGAGGTCAGGGTATGGTCTATGGCCATGAAATGGAGCAAAGCCAATTAGGCCATATGTGGATCAAGCCTGTGACCTTGACCTCATTAGCACTGTGTTCTGCCCAGCTCGACTAACTAGCCCCAGATGGTTAAGCTTAATGCAGTGTTTTGTATACAAGAACCCTTGAGTACATTCAGGGCAATCCAAATTTTTGAACTGAGCCTTTTTATGTCTGGCTTGATATAAAAAAACTCGATGTTTTTCTTTTTTCTTATGGTTAAAGAAGAATGGTAAACTTTATTCTAGACTTGTTGAAACTCAATACCTCTTTTGGGCTGCTCCCTCTCCTCCTCTCTTCAATCAGGAGAGAAGTTGTAAAGTGCTATATCCTGACCTCACTTGCTTTGGCAAGTTTAACAAGCCATTGCGGTAGAAACAAGGTATTGCCCAGAGGCCACTAGAATTCATTTGGTATTTGCTCCCTGTTCTGCAAGGTCCTTCCTCTGACACACACGTTGACAGCCTGAGAACTCGCAGACATTTTTCTACAGTTTTGTGCTTTAAAAAATGGTGGCCCTTTGTTTGGAGACTGGTAGCACTCTTTTTCATCTTTTCTTGAGAGATTATTTTTAGAGTGGTCATTTTCCAATAAACTCAATCAGTCAAAAATATTTTATGATGACCTACAATAAACTGTGATAAGCTCCTTGGGTAATAAGATGAATGTAAGTATTTTATAGTGATAATTTCCAAAGTGAAAAAAGTAACCAATTTTGAGAATTAGAAGACATTGGACTTTGCTGTGTTTAGAGTATCTAATAAGAAAACACTCTAGAAGCTTTTGCTTTTTGTACTTCTCCCTCTCTTATTGTGGAGGTTACTACTTTATTCCCCTTCATAGGAGGATGTTTCCTGCCATGAGAGTGAAAATCACTGGCCTGGATCCGCACCAACAGTACTACATAGCAATGGACATTGTGCCTGTGGACAATAAGAGATACAGGTAAGAGTGACTCTGGGACGTGGAATCGTGGGCATCACCAGCATTCCAAGACACTTCTTTAAACACATTAGATGAAGCATTTTAATAAACGCACACTGTGCAGGGAACAAGGAATGGAGGATGTGCCAATGGCCTGTGGCAGAGCACAAGCCAGGAAGTAGTAACTTTGGTCTGTGATCCTCCCTGTAATCTCCAGACAGAACGGGATTGTATAATGTCTCCCAAGGTAGCAAAATTTGAATGAATTTTAAGTCTAAAATTCATTCAGTTAACATTGAAAGTGATTAACATATTGAATGACTTGACTTGTGAAAGGCTAAGTGAGTTGGGATGATTTATTTTGGAGAGGATAAGGAGGAAGTGGACCAGTGCAGTACATTCAGTCGTATATCTGATGGATCAGTCTGTAGATGATGGAGAGGAAGAAAAGGAGAATTAGGTGAGATTTCAAGAAGAACATCTAGTTGGGGAGAATTATTGTTTGTTAATGTGGGTTGTGAGTGAGTTTGTTAAATAACTTTCCCCTAAAGTCATTAAAAGCCAACATAGTCTCCATGTCTGTTGGATGGCTTACATGTAGTTGTGGCTTATTTGATCTCTTGAGATATTAATCAAATCAGTGAATCATGGCTCACTTTTCGAAATATCTAAAGTCTGAGAAATTTGCCCTAAATCCATGAATCTGGAGGCAAGAGATGAATGGAGAAGGCTGGGACTAATACGGCAAGGGGAGAGAGTTGGCCAAGAGAGACATGGTCTGGATTGCGGGACTTAGGAGAGAGCATGCTTCTCGTCTGTTTTAGAGGGCCTCGGGAGTTGTGATTTGGACTGAGCACCTGTTTGTCAGGGTCCAGTCCCATGTGGTCATTTAGAAGTGAGAAACAGGAATTGCCAGATCGACAGACACAGCTCGTCAGAACTACGGGAAAATTGGCAAAGTCTGGAAAACTGACTTTCTTTACTACCAACAGCATTGCGTTTCCAGTGGCTTTGTGGGAAACCAATGTGGAAGATAATGAAGCTTAACACTAGGGGTTCATCAAAGAAAACACTAACTAGGAATATTTGGTGCTGTTTCTGGGAATGGTTGCACTAAGGCAAAGGCCCTCCATTCTCATAGAAATGCCTCAAAATTCAGATTCTTAGCAAGGAAATGGTTAACCCAGTGAGGGGAGTGGAGGGTCTCTGCACATGGCTGCATTTTATAGGACAATATGGAAGATGTTTTTAATAAGGAACAAAATCCTGAACAAGTGGCCAAGGGATTATATGGTTTGCATTTGAAAGGTGAAAGGTTGCAGTAAAATGTCTTTTCCATAGCTAGACACGTGAATGCAGGCTGCCTGTGTGCGCACAGGGGTGCTTGGCAAGGAGAGGGGGAAGAAAGGAAAAAGACTGTGAGAATGTTTTCCTCGTGAGAGCTGTAGCTTTGATCATTAACCACAAAACCTCCCTGCCCTCCCCCACCATCTCGTTGTCCACTTCTATCTCTACTTCATTTTCTCCTGTTATCTGCCCTTCTCTTTTTCTCCTGTTCACTGCCGTTACTTCTCCATTCTCGTCACCTCTTTGTCTCTCCACTTTCCTGTCTCAACTTGTTTCCTGGGCCTCTGTCCCCTCTCTGCATCTGTCTCTGAATTTTCTTCTCTTCCTCTCCCACTCAGATATGTGTATCACAGCTCCAAGTGGATGGTGGCCGGCAATGCCGATTCCCCAGTGCCCCCAAGAGTTTATATACACCCTGATTCTCTAGCTTCTGGAGACACCTGGATGAGACAGGTGGTCAGTTTCGACAAACTCAAGCTGACCAACAATGAATTGGATGATCAAGGACATGTGAGTCAAAGAATCCCATCTCCTCTTTCCTCTCTGTTCCCCTTTTCGCTTTAGACATGAGTAGCCCCAGGCTTTTTTAAATTGGTAAAATAAGAATCTCTATGCCACTTTAAGTCATGTTAAGTAAGTAAGCGTAGACGTTTTTTCTCCAGTTCAATTTCATTTATTACAAATCTAACAGTTAGCAAACATCTGCTATGCATCAGGCTGTGTTTATCAGACAAGTCCTTGTGCTCCAGGGACTTACAGTCTAGTCAGGGGGGCAAGACAGAAACACAAGACAAATTAAACAACGGTAAAAGAAATCACAACATTCAGTAGAATAACTCACAAGGCAATAAACTAGAGGAAACAATCGAATGATTTGTCAAGAAGTTTATGAATTTATGAGAGAGAACTAAGTTTTAAGTCTTTCCAGGCATAACTGGAGCACCTGATGTTATTAATTTATCTTGGACAGTGAAACACGTACTGAATTTTCCCTGAGTGCTGGGATCTGTACTGGGTGCTTTGGGAAGATTGAAGAAGCTAAAACCATAGCTCCTATATTCAAGGAAATGACCAAAAAAAAAAAAAGAAATGACAATATTATGTGGGAGTGAGAACACACGTTTACCATTCACTCTTAAAGGACTTAAAAGAATGTTCATAAATTCAATTATGTATGCAAATAATGACAAATGGAGTTTAAAGACAGCATGAACCCATGCTGAAAATTTGAAGCTGGAGGGAACAACTTTTCACATGGCAGAGGTTCTGAGACCTTTTAGTGGAGTGTTGTCCACTGGTACTGGAACCATCATTCAGCATTTATCCAGTGAAAGCAAACATGTGACATCTACCATCCATGATAAGCACACCCTGCTATATGGTTCTGTGTAATGCTCTCCAATCACTTAGTCCTTCCTGCCATGGACAAGTACACTGATTTCCAGTTTCCTGTACATTCTACCCCCAATCTGTACTCCTCCTGTAATGCTTCCATCCTGTGATTTATTTTGCATTAAAGCTTGAAAAAATGTAGGGACCTTAAAGTCCCTAATTCTCCTTCTCATTTCAGATCATTCTTCACTCTATGCACAAATACCAGCCTCGAGTTCACGTGATTCGCAAGGACTTCAGCAGTGACCTTTCACCCACCAAGCCTGTTCCTGTTGGCGATGGGGTGAAAACATTCAACTTTCCTGAGACTGTGTTCACCACAGTCACGGCCTATCAGAACCAGCAGGTAAGAGGTTGCCCTTGAGAGTATCCTGCTGCATCTGCTTTAAAACAGTTTATTCTTGCTTTTGGCAAGAAATGCTTAGTCCTACATGGCACCGAAGAGTAAGAATGAAAGACCTCAGTCTTGCAGTGCACACGAGGCATTGGTGATGACAATATGGTATGCCTAGTAACAGTTTGCCTGGTCTAGATTTAGATCAGAGAAGAGATCTTGACCGAGTGGACCAAACCTCTTAAGTTATTTTCATGTCTCTCTGTACTTGTACATGTGATCATGATCTCTACTACATGGTGGCAAATGATCCTATCATTTGGAATTCCTTTGCAAATATGGGGATTTGATTGATGCTTTCTCTGTTACCGCAGTTTTCTATATACCCTTTACCAGGCTACATCAAAGGCATCAAGTCTTTCAAACTATTTAAGACCCACCACTTCCATTTACACTTTCAAACTAAATTTACCTCCATGTGAACACCAGCCATTTCCTAAGATTTGTATGTTTTTATGTCTGTAATATGTTCATTCATTCCATAAATATTTATTGAGAGCTTACTATGTCCCAGGCATAGCAAAGAAACAGAGCTGATTAAGATGCCTCTCTTCCTTAAGAAGAGTCTTAGTTGAACACAAGGCAATAAATACGTGATGATAGTACAGTGGAATAATTCAATGACAGAGATGTGGACAGAGTGTTTCTTGGTTTGGTGAATAAGGGAAGTTTCCTGGGAAAGTTGACACTTTTTCTAACACTGACACACAAAAATGAACTAGCCAGAAGAACACAGGAGAAATGTGGATGGGATAGGGGGCGGGGTAAGGGAGAAGCCAAGCCTGGAATTATTGTGGGTATTCTAAACATTGTTCTTTTTTTAAGGAGGATGGCTAGATGGCTTTATAATGAGCTCACTTTATGAATTTACTCAAAGTTGCATGTGAATCCTATTTTTGTAAATTAGATTGTATTTAATCTTTTGACAAATAGTCTAATTAAAAGGGTCCTACAGTGAACCTTGTCTGAAAGAAAGAGAATTTTGTTTATCTTGCTTGAAAATCTGCATTTACTTGAAGCAAAATGAACTTACACTGTTATACTCACCACCCTTTGTATTAGATTCTCTGCTTTGTGCTCTGACAATGAAAGTAATAGAGGACAATAGTTCATTTACTAATTATTTATCAAGTGCTTAAGATGCACCAGGCATGTGAAAGTGATTCATGTAATCATTGGCTCATTTAGAAAGGGTAGTTCTCTCTTTCTTGGTCCATCTGAATAAATTTCCTTAGCTAGTCCTTACTTTCAGAGGACCTTGACATAAAAAAACCCTTAGTCCAGTAAATATTAAGTACTATATATGGTTATCAGACTTTTGTGACAGCTGAAAAGTGTTCCCAACCTCAGATTTTTCTTGTGGATGCCACATGTGATCTAGAGTGGAAGAGCTTTAGTTTGCTTTGGGTGCTATTTAAAAACTATTAAACCTTATAAAACTCCTCTTTAGGTAGTAAAATTGCAAAGGTTATGGAA
This sequence comes from Avahi laniger, assembly GCA_963575035.1. Classification (NCBI taxonomy): domain Eukaryota; kingdom Metazoa; phylum Chordata; class Mammalia; order Primates; family Indriidae; genus Avahi; species Avahi laniger. The sequence continues at coordinate 6,721 of CAUYSK010050730.1, read as the reverse complement.
GATCCATACAGAAAACTTTAATAATCCAGCTTTTTCAAGCTCTGATACAAGATATAACAGCAATATAGCCATGGCCTTTGGAGCCATTAGAATCTTGGGATTAGCTGAATCAGAAAAAGGGGAGTAAGATTCTAAGTTCTTTGAGTAACTGATTAGATTTTTCTAAGACTATATCAGCCATCATTTTAATTATTAGTTTCTCATGAAGGTAGTGATATGGCAATAAATATTTCAATTTTAGAATTTAATTTGTAGAACAAGCTAGAACACTGAAGAATGAACATTCTGTTGCCTCATTGAGATCAGTTATAAAGGCCAAGAGAGCCATTATTGTTCAACCCAAGTTCAGACTAGAAAGCTATAACTCACTTTGACAACGAAAGGGGACCAAATGTGGGTACCGAAATCCCTTTCACTTCCTCTACCTTCTCTTATAGGTAGTATTCCCACATGTGAATACATTTTACTCATATAAACATTTTGTCTACCTCTGGGCTGGGGTGGGGGCAAGATGCCACAGTTAAGACCATGAAATTTGGCAGCGGATATGCCTGGTTTGATTTCTGACCTTTCCACTGACAAATGGAATGACCTTGAGCAAGTTTCTTAATTCCTTTCAACTTGTGTTTCCTGGTTTGAAAACGTGCCTGCCTCAGGGAATTACGCGAGGACTAGATGAGGGAACAGGCATAAACTCCCTGACACAAACCCGGCATCAGTGAGTAGCAGTCAACTACACTGATTTTTCCATGCTGGATGTGCACAGGCGTGAGGGAGAGTGGGGCATAGAGGAAATTTTAAAGAATAAATTTCTCATCAAGGAAAAAGTGGATTGTTGGAAATTGGAGGATCTGCATTGGCTCTCGAAGGGATTATAAACAATAGGTAACTACTATGATCTCTCTGTCTTCCTGTCATATTGATGAACTCATGATGTGCTGACATTCAGAATAGATTACTCATACTCAATTATGCCCATTTTGGGATCAAGATAACTGCTTTTGCCTGTTTAACAAGCCCCCAATCCCTGGATAAATCAACAAGCATGGTTGTTCAATGTTCCTTTTGGCTATGAAGATATGATTTAATATAATACAGTACCTTCTGATAATACAAAATAACTCAGGTCTTTCCCCCAGGAATCCTGAGTCTGCACCCTGTAGGTCAGAGCTATTACCTAACAGTAATTTTCAGATTTGTCCTGAACATGCCAGGTAGCATAAATTGTTCTCTTTTGTGAGCTATGTTCACCTATTACTGTGTTTTTATTCTTTTTGACATTCTAGAATGAGAAGAATCAATATGGAAAAATTGTTTACTTTATCTATTTCATTTTTTTAAAGGTTCAACATCAATCCCATTGTCAGTTGACTTATTACCCCTGTTTTATTCTAGCTGACATTCAACTGTGACATGTTTGTATATACATTACTATGGACACATAAAAGTAGTACACCAATGTTGTGCATTGCTGTTCATTTATGGCCTTTCCCCTCACCAGCTCCACCCCACCTGTCAATATAGCGCCTTTATTTCAACCAAGGAATAAAATTGTGTTGATTTTTGCTATTTCTTTTTTTCTTTGCAAATTTAAGGATTTATTTATTTATTTTCATTTCAATAGATTTTCGGGGTACAAATGGTTTTTTGTTACATGGATGAATTGTATTGTGGTGAAGTCCGGGGGCTTTTAGTGTACTGATCATCTGAATAGTGCACATTGTACCCAATAGGTAATTTTTGATGCCTCACCCCCCTGCCCTCCCCTCTTCTGAGTCTCTGAAGTCTGTTATACAACTTTATGACCATATATACCCATTGTTTAGCTTCCACTTGTGAGTACAAACAGTATTTGTTTTTCTGTTCCTGAGATATTTCACTTAGGATAATGCTCTCCAGTTCCATCCAACTTGTTGCAAAAGACATTATTTCATTCTTTTTTATGGCTGAGTAGTATTCCATGCTACACGTATACACCACATTTTCTTTACCCACTCATCCATTGATGGACACTTAGGTTGATTCCATATCTTTGCAATTGTGAATTGTGCTGTAATAAACATATGAGTACATGTGTCTTTTTGATAAAATGACTTCTTTTTCTTTGGGTAGATACTCAGTAGTGGAATTGCTGGATTGAATAGTAGGTCTACTTTTAGACCTTTGAGAAATCTCCATAGTGTTTTCCATAGAGGTTGTATTAATTTACATTCCCACCAACAGTGTATAAGTGTTCCCTTTTCACCACATACATACCAACATCTGTTGTTTTTTGACTTTTTAATAATGGCCATTCTGACAGGGTAAGGTGGCATCTCATTGAGATTTTAATTTGTGTTTCCCTGATGATTAGTTATGTTAAGCATTTTTTAATGTTTTTTGGCTATTTGTCTGTCTTCTTTTGAAAAAATTTTGTTCGTGTCTTTTGCCCACTTTTGAATGGGCTTATTTGTTTTCTTCTTGCTGATTTGTGTGAGTTCCTTGTAGATTCTGAATATTAGTCCTTTGTTGGATGTATAGTTTGCAAATATTTTCTCTCATTTTGTAGGTTGTCTATTTACTCTGTTCATTTACCTATTTCTTTTTAAGGGAACGGTTAAGAGGCCTATGAGAGAGTTAAGAGAAACAAAGTCCTCAGTGTTTTCAGAAACTTGTTTGGAGAAAGACAGTGAAGAAAAGGCAATAGAGAAACTGTAATTGAAATGAAATGGTACTCTGTCTTCCTAAGGAAAAGCAATGTCCTGTTCCATAGACAGTGATGGGCTAGACATTTGGAAATCTGGGATTCAGTCCTAAATTTTCCATTAGCTACCTATGTCACCCTGAGTAAGCTTGCATGACTTTCACAATAACTGGGATTGAATTTCTTCTTCCAGAAAATGAAGTGTTGGCCTAGGCTTTCCAAGGTCCCTGATAGCTGTGGAATTCTAATTTATTCCTCTTATTTCCCTGCATAATTTTTAATGAGGATTAGAAGCAATTTATTGTCATCAAACCAAGGTAGTTGACACATGATTGTCAAGGCTTGAAAATTATTAGAGCCTTCAAGTCTGTAAACTATTTTTTGTATCTCCACAATATTCTAGGCCAATACATTTTTATCAAGTCCACACTTGAGAGGTGGGAACATTGAGAGGTGCCAACTTGAGAGGTGCTTTTGTAAACAAGATTACCACACTATACTATTTCTTTGTGACTGTTCCCAATCCTCCCCGATGTTAAAGCCCATGTTCCTACTGACTTCCATCTTGTCACCCAGGCTGGACACCTGGCCCTCTCACACCCAGTCTGCCACTAAACTGTCGCTTCTACCGACAGAGTATTTTCCTTTTAATCTGATTACTTCTGCTCTTGTTCTGTTCCTAATTTCCCCCTACCTTGGGCTCTTATGATAGCTTCCGATTAGTTCACCCGGACTGCAAGCTTGATGTCTCATAAATCAGCCCATACACCATTGCTGGATGGATCTTGCTGAAGCACAGCACTGATTGCCTCACTTTTCCATCAGAAATTGTTAGTGACTCCTCAGTGCCTAGGGAGTCAGGTGCAAGATCCCAAGTCTTATCAATCAGGTCCTCTGTGGCTAATCTCCAACTCCATTTCTAGGTTCATTTTCTGTTATTCCTTATCACATGTCCACAAGAGTACAGCAATCTAGATGGTTTCTACTGTTGCCTAAACTTGTAGCTGCCTTGCTTTTGTACGTACTGTTTTCTTTTCCAGGAATGCCCCTCCTCTTCATCTTTATCTGTAGATACTCTTTAAGTTTGGTGAAAATATCATGCCCTACAACCTTCTTTATTTTTTCAGCTGCAAATGAGGTACAGTGCCCTAACACTCAGGTAGGGCGCCGTACCTCTCTCATGGCCATTTACTTCCTAATCTTAAGTGTGTGTGTCCAATCTTCTTCTTGATGCTTTAAGCTTTTAAAGAATAAAAGTTGTGCCTTTTACCAAAGAAAACCCCACAGCGTGATATGGTAAAAAACACCATTTGGGAGTTAAGAGACTTGAGTTCTAGACTCAACTCTGCAGCTGGCAGACTGTATTGCCTTTGACAGATCACTCCATTTCGGTATTCTCATTTGCAAATTGATGATTGACCTGAATTAGTGCTAGTCTTTGGAGAAGTTTTATATGGTTCATTGAAAAATGAGAAAAATAAAGAAATATAGGTACTTTTTATGGATATAAATATTGAATTTAGTAGACTTTATATTATTCTATTTTGCGCTTTCTATTTTTTTGATACAAAATGTCACTTATTTTTTGAAATAATGATGGCAAAAGAGAATAGATAGATGTTAACTCTCTTCACTTGGCAGAATGAAAAATTGAGATACAAATGTTGAACCCTCAAATGTTGATGGAAGGATTAAAATTGGCCTATGAAATTCCGAAGCTCACTTCCATAATTCTAAGATATTTGTGTCTGTCCCATAGTACATAGTACTGACATTATAGCTTGGCAAACGATGAAATAACTGAACAAATGATTCCCCAACACACCTCTACCACGAGTTCCCTTATATATATGAGGTGCTGACTCTTTGGATATAAGCAGTAGTGTAGTGTGAAGAAAACGTTTCTATTTTCATGGAATATTTTATGTTTTTCTTTCCCTTTTTCCATTCCTTCCTCCAACCCTTGCTGATTGACCTATAGCCTCTTAGGGCTGCTAGCATACTGAAGTTATTATTACTATTATTTGCTCTTGGAGTGCCAACTTCGCAGGTCTATGGCAGAGAGAAAGGTACACCATGCCCAGAATCTCATCATAGAGAATAAGGTGGAAGAGGTGGGAATAAAGGTGACTCAACTCTCTATGCTTTTTCTTAGAAGAAACTGATGCCAACATGTCCTCATGCAATTTACAGGAAATTTCCATTGCAAAGGCTTTGTCTTTTCTACAAGAAAAAGACTGCTGCACATTGATTCCCTCCCCGCCCCCAAATAGGATGTTAAATTTCAAAAAGGCATAGCCTTGTTCTCCCCAGGTAACACAGTCTCATTTCTTGATGAGAATTGGCTACATGAACCAGATAGGAAGTCTGAAACCATAGCCAGGTTTGTGGAAGCAAATCCAATAGAATTTCTGAGCCACTTATTATAGTCTGCACTATTGAGCCAGTTTTGCTCTAACTTTCCAATCAAATCGGTGCAGGTTTTTTGGTTTTTTTTTTAAAATATGGACTAAGGTTTTTTGTTTTGTTTTTCCCCCTATGGAAAACCTTTCAAGAAATATGGTAAAAAATAAAAATAACTAAGAGAGTGTTAATAAGAGATGGCCCTTTCAGCTTTGGTACTGTAAAATCATACTCAGGATATTCAAGTTTTGTTTCCTCTGTAGGTTGTGCTATTTACGTCTGTACTGTGCATTGTGAAGTATACCTTATTTATTAACCGCCTCTGTGTTATTAGGCAAAATGTTACTGATAATGAATAAAATTAATGGTGGCAAGCCAGCAACCACCGCCTCAATGCTGCAGTCTTTAATAACTCAGACTACGCGAATCAGTATAAGGTTATGGAAATAAAATCAGTGAAGAAAAATGCTTCCACAACCTCTGCATTTTCCGTCTTCTCATTATCACTGGACCAAGGATGAAGACGACTGCTGTAGAATAATTTTAGCTGCACAAGAGGTTACCTTGTTCTGACTGAAAGGACATTTAAAATTTTTGTCTATGATGTGAAAGCAGATAGAATTGAGAGAGTTGTCTGGTCTGAGTTCTCTAAAGCTTGTTATGGATTTTGGACTGGTGATCCCTGATTCCCACATTATCATTTATTCATTCACTCACTCATTGAACAAATACTCATTGAGCACAAATAGCATGTCATACCAGATTCTGCTGAATTAAATGGTGTGTAAAATAGACATGGTTCCTACCCATTGAGGGAGAGATACAGACAGTAAATATGTAAATAAAAAAGAAATGTATAATAACCAACAGGATATATATTGATAATTAAGTTAATTAACTTAATTGAGTTCAGAGCAAAGATAGAATTAAAGTGGGTGCAGTTAAAGAAAGTAGCAGAAGTATTCTATTTTGGAGACATGATCAGGGAAGATCTCTCTCGGGAGATAACATGAGACTTAGGACAAAGAGTCCGCTATGTGTGTAAGTAGAGAAAAGAGCATTTTTTTTATCTGAGTGTAGAGAAAACATGAGGGGCCTGAGTGTAGAAAGAGCTTGGCTCATTCCAGCACTGGGAGCAGCTCGGTTTGGCTGAAGCCTGTAGACCAGGGTGAGAAGTGTGGGTCAGATTGGAGAGATGGGCTGGAGCCAGGGCACATGGGGCCTGCAAGGCTGGGTGAGGAGCTTGGATTGAATTCTGAGCAGTGGTAGCCACTAAAGAGAATGACATGATCCAGTTATACGTTAACAAAGGCCACTTGGGTTGCTGTGTAGAGAAGAGATTGGACAGGGACAACAGCAAAAGACCATTTAGAGTAGTTTGGTCAAGAGGTGACAGTGATCTGGTCTAAGGTCAGGGAGGTGGAGATAGCCATATTTGGGTCTAACTGATAAACATAACTGTGGAGTAAGGTTGAAAGTTAACTACTCAAATGTGTTATGTAAATTATGTAAATATGTATATATGTAACACACACATACATAAAATTTTCTATAGCTGATTTTCCTAAAAAGCCCTAGCCCCTGTATTGGGGAAGGGTAGGTTGAAATGTAAACTTTCCATTTTGGCTTAAATAT